>JAPMOQ010053704.1:8209667-8250362 GCA_026543055.1 Argiope trifasciata | reverse complement strand
AATAATAATAATAAATTACCTATTTATTGTCAAAACCTTGCATTGGTAACATTTTTTCTAACTTAAAATTTGTCCATTTCAGATATATTTCCTGAAGACATCTTTCAAGCATTTGCAAGAAAAGTTGTCTAAAAAATTCTAGTTATATCTATTGAATAATTCGAATAATGTATATTATATGTAGTCAATGAAATTATAGAATCTCAAAACTTTCTAACTTGTTAACCATCTTATCAGATGACTTTGTTCGAAAATTTAACGAGCTTCATATAAGAAAGATTATAAAATGAATTGGTGAGTCATTTTGATTTATAAATCTGAAAATATATATATCACATCATGTATGTAGAAGCTATTATTTGATTTAAAAAATAATCATATAGCAAGAAAGAACGGTTTTGTTAATCATTTTAACAGTATTAGACGTTTTTTTAAATTATTATCAGAATAAGGTAAATTAAGTGCCGCTACCAATGAGAAACATTTTTTACATAATTTAATAAGAATATGAGACAGTAATTTTGTATTAAATCTAAAAAAAGGAAGAATTATTAGTCATTGAATGATGTATTTAGTATTGCTCGGGAGGAAATCGGTTCAATGTCCCTTACTAGTGAAATATTAGCTATTAAATTTTCAACAACATAAAACTTTTATAACAGAGACTTCAACATCCTAAAGCTTGTTGTATACAACTCTTTGAGTAAAGAAAAGAATCGATGAATAAAATCGTTTTGTGTAAATGTTGCATGCGAAAAGTAAAATGTTAAACATAAGATTTGCTGGGATCTGAACTATATGGACACAATCGTATTTTTTAACGATTAAGTACAATGCAAAAAATAATCTATAAGTGTTAAAAACTCTATATAAAATAACATTATTTTCGGATTGATATTTTTAAATATATAAAAATTTCTTTATTCAAAATATTATAATTTATTTAATCTTTCAGCAATGTAATTTCTAAATTAAATACGAAAATCTAATGTATCAAAACCTTTAATACATTTTAATTTTTCAAAGAATTACTGATTGACCCCAATAAGATTTTTTAAGAATATAAAAATAACTTACTAAAATCAGTGAATATTCTTTAGCTTTAAAATGTCAGTCAACATTTAGTGAGAGACAGCATTAATAAAGGTACATAGCATGTAAATTGTTTCCAACGCTGTATTTCAATCTCTATCGTAAAATTAAAAAAGAATAATAACACAATTTTTATTAATTTTTAAAGGACAACACACAAAAGTAGAGACGCATTTTTACAATATAAATAATGTAAAAAATAACTTCAATTTAAGCAATTCAGTTTTATACATTTTCGCGGTGCTATGTGTTTCTTTTTTCTTCTTAAAAACTAGAAAGATAACAGGCATACATTTTCTTTAATTTTCTACAATGTTAAAACATCAAGTTTTTAAATATTTGACGAAGCAATGAAAAAGGTCATGAATGCCGAAATGATAATTATCTCGAGGAACAAAATATTGAACTGATGTACTATTCAATTATATATCCTGATTATGTGATGGTATTGATCACTTTTAATAAAGTTTGAAAAACAGGCAATCAATCTTTCAATTAAGCCAGAACTAGGCTGCTTCGTGCATATAATTTAGTTCCACTGCAAATGCTTTATAACTTTTTTTCTTGAATGAAATGGTAATTCTACAAATGCATCATACTAAAAACAGGCAGTATATTTGAGAGATATTAAATATCTCATTTTACTTGTAATTTTCTTTCATTAAATTACAAAGTTAATTAGAAATTTTTCTATTATATCAAATACAATACATTTAAATTCTATCTTCATTATAATATTCAAAAATTATTATTATTCGAAGTTGGATATTGGAAACGCCTTATAATTTTCAGAGCTATGTACCACACATGTTTCAGATGAATATTTGCATTTAGAAGATGAAATGGATACTTTTGATTGGGTTCAGGAACTTGAAGTAATAATTTAATATGATGCAATGTTGATAGTTAGAAATGATCTTTTAACAAATGTTTCAATACTCTTCTGACTGTCATGGTAATAAAGGAGTAACTTTGTCTCTGCACAGATCTTATTAAAAGTCATTTAATATATCCCCGTTTGTTCAAAGCATTAGTGATGAAATTGTGTCTTAAGTTTTACATGATGAAACCTTCCATTAGAAATGAATAAGTAAAAATTAAGCCGAATTACAAAGCAGCCCTCAATGGAAGAATTATCGAATGCCTTTATAATAATTGGAGGATAACTCTGTCATTATGTTCTACATGCATTGTACTGGATGAAATCTAATTATTCAGATGCATGCCGTTATGAATAGTTTAATTGTGACTTCAGTTGTGTATGTGTGTGTGTGTGTTTGGGGGGGGGGTATTTAGATCAAGCAAATGTCGAAAACATCCGACCATTGGAATGTTACCGAGTTTAGAAAGGTAGCAATATGAACGCAAATCAGTTTATATATGTTAACTAGTGCATAGCGGCGTGGCTGTTTCCTGGCTGTCCATACATTCACCGAAGTTAAATAGCTGAAGATGCATGTTCTGTAATGCTATAAATGTATTTGAATGCTAATCATAAAGGATATTTTTTGTAAAGAAATTGAAAAATAATTCCATGGCATCGTTTTAATTTTGATAGTTGCCTATTAACTCTTCGATCGACAATGTAATTTTCAAAAATTATATTTTCGCTTTTCAAGAAATAATATTCTGATGATACTAAATTTCAGTTTATAAATATAATTTAAAATGTAAACGTAACCGGTATTGAACCGATATAATTAATAAAAAAAAATCAATTTTTAAACCTTTAAAACCAAGGCGCGTATGATAAAAGATAAAACTTTGTAAATAACATTTTTTCCCAAAAGCCCTGAATGAAATAATTAAAATTACTGTTAAAAATCAAACACTACGCTGTATGAAGCAAAATAAATCGGTAATCGTGGTAAAATACACAATTTTCCGATGGTATGATGCAATAGAATTTCTAATAACCATAAATTGAATTAAAAAAAAAAACACTTTAGAATATGTTGTTTAGTTGGGTAAATGCAATTTGTTTGGGTTATATTATATGATTATATTATTAATCGCAAGAATTTAAGTACTTTAAGAAATGTACCTAAAAATTATTGTCAGCTTTAAAGAAATACTATAATCGCCTTAGAATAAAATTTTAATATGATAATAAAATTTAATTCTTGTTACAATAAAAAATACAAGAATGAATCATCGTTATTTATAAAAGAAACCACCTTTATATATTTAATTTTATTAATATTCAATTGTATATTTTATTTTATAAAATTTAATATTTTTTAAATTTAGTTATTCTATTCTAAAGTTAATATGTGATTTTTTGAAATTGATAAAATCTTACTTTTTCATAAAGAGTTTGCTCTTCTTTAGGCTGCTTTGCCAAATACTGTCTCAAAATAAGAGCAAATGTAAAAGTTATAATGGACTTTTATTTATATTTTTATTCAGCCCTGGCTTGAGGATTTCATCCCTTTGCGGTCCTATGTTGATTCACACTCGACATATGATAGCAAAATGTTAATGTTTTCTTTTCATTCTGTAGGCGAATTGTTTCATTCTTATATTCTTGAATGTGTAGGTTACCCCATTACATTCAGTTTGATAGCTATAAATGATATATCCAGCAATGTTTTAGTAAATTTCGATAGTTTATTTGAATAATCATATTAATATTATTTTAAATTAATGTATAATTAATAAATGTAAAGCAAAATGTGTAAATTTAATGAACAAATATGACGAGTAAGATACAAGCGATTATAGAAAACTATCAGCTTTTTTAAAAAAGTAATTTTCAAATATTTTTACATACAGTCATCATTATATTAGCTATTCGCGATAAAAAATAATGCATTTTTATTTAAAGATCATTTATCAAGAGAATATGCAATATACAAGAATATTAAAATAGTATTTTCTGAAATTAAGTGAAGAATAAACATTTGAGTTCCTTAAAGAAGCTTACTTCAACTTTCTTGCATTACGTTTGTTCGTTGAGCTGAGTTTATTCAAGAAAATACATGAAGAATTTTGTTTTATTCGAAAATAATTTGAAATGTGCTTTTCCATTTTTGTTTTTTGGAATATTTAAATAGCAAGTGCTCATGAAGAATTTAACTATAATCAGTTTGAAGAAGGTAAAATAAAAATATTTAATTACTATCGTATCTAGTGTTTGAGAGAAAGCTCAGACTGCCCGGTTTATCTCTTTATTGTAATATCCTAATTTCGTTTTGTAATTAATTTTTTATTTATTTTAAAAACCACATATTTATGTATGATTTTTTCATTGGAAACGTTTACGATGTGCATAGTTTTGGAAAACAAATGAAATGAACAAAATTACTGTTATCATTTATACAATATTGCTCTTAGAAGAAAACTGAAATATATAGATAGTAAAACGAACATTTCTGAAGGTATGTGACAGTAGCGTTTCTAAAGATCATGCATTTAATAAAATAAAATTTATATTACATTTTACATATATAAATTTTTAAGCGGATAAATATAACTTTTTAAATATAATTTGTATTAGCTATTTTCGAATTATAAGATTTTAATTATATTATAATATTTTCAGCATAACTAGAAATTTTTAGAAAAAAATATAGGTTTTTCAAAACTATATAGTAGAGTAAAATTTTAAAACAATAAAAAAATCAGCTTTTTTATGGTTAATTTCATTGAATAAAATATATTTATAGCATATATTATAAAAATATCTTTATGAAGACATATTTTATGTTTACAAAAATTAAAAAGGAATATATATTTATAAAAGAAAGTTAACCTTATGATTTTATTTTGTTAATATTCAAAGTTATATTTTCTATGCTTTAAAATTATTGACATTTAAATCCTTTTATTTTATTCCATATCTTTTGACTTTTTTTTTTGAAATAATTTAAAGATATAATGTTTCATAATGAGTTTTATTTTTATTTTTCAGCGGGAGGATGACTTTGATAAATTATTCTATTAAGAAAACATAAAAAAATTAATCGAGTTTTATTTATATAATCATTAATTACTAAATAAATGTTTATTTAACTAACTGTGTATGCTATTCTATTATATATAAGTGACATTTGCTTTCAGCAAGGCTTTAATAAATTTTGATCTATTTACTTAATCATATTGACATAATTTCATAATTAATGTTACAATATTAAAATTAAAGAAAAAGTAGTAAATTTAATTTGGAAACATTATCAGTATGGCAAATGCGGTGACAGTCATTTTTCATTTATAAAGTAATTTTCAGATATTTTTGCACAAAATCCTCATTCCCATAAGCCTTTCCGGATGAAAATAAATATTTATCAATAAAATATAGAATGCACTAAAACATTATAAATAAGGTGTTTTTCGCAATTAAGAGATGAATAAATATTGAATTTTTAAAGAAACTCACTTTGCCTTTTCCCATTATATTTGTTCGTTGAGTTGATTCAAGAAAATACACGTAGCATTTTAATTTATTCGAAAATGTTTTGAAGTGAGCTCTTGCGATTTTTTACAGAATATTTCGTCAGCAAGTGCTCTTGAAGAATTTGAGTACAAACAGATCGAAGTATATTATATAAAAATACTGAATTATTTTCAAGTGAAAAGTCAACATGTCCTCTTTTTCTCTGTATTTTATAATCTGGATTTCTGATTAAAATAAAAGCTTCTCATTCTTTTGAAAACTACATATTTATGGACATTTTTTTTCACTGGAAATGACAGTCGAGTGCATTTTTTGACGCGGGTATGTAACAAATAAAAGAATATTTTGCGGATTTGAACGTAACCATTTCTTCTGAAATATACAAGGAGTCATCCTTGCAGCTCAAATTTTCTTAATAATTAATTTCAAGAATTTTACAATCCACAATCTGAAGAGAAAGAAGGCGAATTTGAACGAAATTCGGAATAATTTCAATCTGTAAAATATTTGTTGGAAATACAATTATTCAATATTCTGAGAAATAGACTTTATATTTAAAACTTGTGGATATAACTGTAATAAATGCAAAAAAGTTACCAAATATGAATCTCCGAAAGAATTTTAAATTTCAAAAGATAGAAATTAATTTTAATTACTACAATACATTTATATAATTCATTTTACTTAAAAGTAATGCCACTAAGTATTTAAAAAATTAAATTAGGAATTAAATTGTTTGTAAATGTGGTAAATAGGGTGTGTAGAATCTTATGAAGAATTCCCAGTTAGTATACCAAGTATAAACATTTACAAAATAAATGTTTTAAAATCTTTACAAACTATATGTTTTTATTTGTTGATGACTAATAAAATAATTTTATTTAAATACATTAGAATAAAAACTGAAATATGCCGAGAAGAATGGATATATATCCAGGTATATATTTTGATATAGTTTAGGGAAATTGGAGAAGATTGTTGAGAGTATTGAAAGCGATCGATCAACTTTTCAACTTCCATGAGATGCGATCATTTGTTTTTTTAAAATTTTAATGCTCATAAGTTTTTTATTCGGTCGGATATATAACTTTAATAAAAGTGTAAAAAAATATTTTAAATTCTATACGTTTGAATAAATACGAAAAATTTCTTTACTGATGTAAAAGTTCTATAAACAGAAATTTAGATAAAAATCTAAAATTTTTTTAATAGACAAAAATTTAGATTTTAAGTTTCCCCAGAAGATTATGGTGCAATTAAGTGTTTACAGTTTTTAATCCCTTCAATTTATTTGAAATGGTATATTAATTGAGTATGTGATACAGCAGAAGTAATATGTTAGTTTAATAATGTTTATATTTTCATTTTTTTTCAAAAATTATTTTGTTGAGAAATTTTTTCTCATGGAAAGCGACCATAAAAAATAAGAAGGATTATATGAGAAGAATTTATTAAAGTCTGAAAGATTGAAGAAATCTTTAAAATAATTGAATTTTTCTCATTGGTTTTATTTGAATTAAAATATTTTTATCTGTATTTTATATAAAATGCATTAAAATTTTTTACATTACGTTAGCAGAAAGTGACATTGAAGAATTACTGAGGATATATAGAAATTTCGTAATGATTAATAGGATCCACATAATCTCAGTACCGAGAAATGTTGAGTGTAATTTAATTAAAACAAATCTAAGTGTTATTAAATGAACAAAAGAGCAAGTAAGACAAAAATAATATAAATAATAGAGTTACATCACCGCAAAAAAAACTACATTCTTCAATAATTTACAAAAGATTATTAAACACATAAGTACAAATGGCTTTCAAAAATACAAAAGAACTTTTGGAGTTTTGAAGTCAAATCTCAACAGATCCCGACGAGAATATTAAATTACACCTTTAAAAAGATTCTTTCCGTTGTTTCAAAGGAAAAAAAAAACGTGCTGTCATCCGCTGCGACATACAACTACCAGAAAAGAGAGAAAATTCAACAAAAAAAATGAAAAGACGAAGAAAAAAAGGTTAAAAAAATCATTACCAGTCACCGAGCTAGAAATGATAATGTCTCTTTTATCTACAGTGAGAGTTTCTCTCAGATTCCACCTGCCCTTCTTTTTTTATGTCAAGAAATGTAATATTTTGTTCCTATTCAGCCTTTTCTCTCCCGATTCTTTTCTGTGAAGTCATTAAATTATGAGAAATATGCACAAAAACAAGATAACTCAGTAGTGAAAATGAAAAATTGTTTTTCATGTAGATCCTTAAACAAAACGAGGCATTATGAGTTTATGTAACGGATTCTTGTTATTTTAATGTGTTTTTGCTGAACGAATGAAAAGGATAAACCTTACAATTTTGGGCTAGGAAAACGGTTTTGAATATAACTGTTGTAATTATGATTTAAACAAAATAGAATTAAAAAATAAATAATTTTCAGAATAAAAATAATCATAATATCTATTCACAATTGTGTAAATAAGAAAATGCGATAAAAGTATTTTGAATAAATTGAAATTATAATCGAATTAATATAATAAAATTTTAATTTAAAAAAAAATTCTTAAGATATACACAGTAACTCTACTTCGTTAAGAATTATGTTTTAGGACATCGCTTCGTTCTTACCTTTTCGATGCAATCAGTTTCAAAGGCATATTGTGTATTTATAAATGCATGATTAAAATTGTTTCAATTTTTCATTTTTATTCTTTAATATATTTGAAACTTTATTGTTATAAATATAATTGAATTTAATAATAAATTTCATAAACATCAGTTATAAGAAGTCATTATGCATTTGTTAACAAAATTTTCAATTAATAAATAAAATAATTAAATATCTAATTTCAGAGTTAAAATTTTGAATTAATCAAAAAGGCTGATAACTGAATTCCGAAAGTATTCAGAACTAATATCGTAAAATTGAATAACATTTCAAAGCTTGATTATATCAAGGAATTAAAATTTTTCTTTCATATTCGTAAAATCAACTAATATTTCGATTTAGATAAACCGTTTATTAGTTATTAAAACTTTTTTTACTTTTGATAAATTGTTTGTTGGTTATCTGTATTAGAACAATTTCTAATGCATACAGTACAGTTCTAATACATAAATTACATAAATCAGTTTTCTTTAATAAATTAACAACTTTTATAAAACTTTTTATATAATTCTTATTGACCAAACTAACGCACTTTTTATGCTGATAATCTTTCTTCTTTTGTAATAGTACCGGTATCTTTATTCTGGTAAAAAAAGAGTAAGTACTCTTTTCTCTTTAGACAAGACACCACATGTACACTCAAAATCATTTATTAGTTGAATACAGAATTTATCCGTATAAATGCGGCAGAAAAAAAACTTTTTAAACGAGTTGCTGAGCAGTCAAAATAATGTACCTAAAAGCGATATTAGTTTTAAAAATGACAGCTTGTTTCATCTTTGGTTCCTTTTTAATTAAATTTTCAATTTCGGATCTAGAAGCAATATTATTTTTTAATGTCTCAAATGATAGTGTTTTCACCATTGTTTTCCAAAAAGAAAGAAGATTGTGCCATTTAGGAAGAAATGAAAAAGCAAACATTGATATTGACACTATCACGGGGATGTTTCCCTGGTAAATTGAATTAACCTCTCCTGCATATTTTCGAACTTCTGTCTAGGTAAAAGAACACTTTTCCGGGTAGTAATTTAGCCTTAAAGATAAAATATTTTTAAATTTTTTTATTCCACCAAAAGAAGTATTTTCTTTGATAATTTCTTCGCATGATGCTTTAATGCATTCTTTAAAGGTGAATTTTCTATTTAATGCTTGGTGTTGTATACACATATACTAATTCCAGTAAATAATTAAAAGAAATTTTATTGACTCTATTATTTAACTCTTAGCAGTTAAGTGAAAATGTTAATTTGAAGGCATGTTCGAAGTTCATATGTATAATCAAGATGAGAAACTTAAGAAATAAACAAATGACATTCAATATTTATAAAACATATGGTTTAATATACCATAAATATATGAAATATAATGAATAAATATTGGTTGATTTACATAATAAATTATTAGAAAAGCAGTTTAGACTTTAATGCATTTCATATGATAATATGCGGATAGTGAAAACTAAAGTAAACAAGGGAATATCCAGTTTAATCTATTTTAAGTTTTTTAAAAATCTATTTTGATATTAATTTCAATTTAATTGAGTGATGAAATTTCATTAAAACTGCATATTTGTTTTAAGAAAAAGAAATAATTTTCCTTATATTAAGAAACAGAATATTGAGAAACAACAACAAAAAATTATTGTAACAAAAATAATGACTAAAGTTGAAAGTAACAAAAATATTTTTATTACTGAAAATTTTGAGTATTCCTTGGATTTAGTATGGAGGAAATTAAGCTTATGGTAAATTTCATATTCCTTCAAATTAAATTAGATCATTGAATAGTTTGAGAGTTAGAATTCTGAAGACTGAGGAAATATCTTCCATGAGATTTTTTTCTTATATCATATGTTTTGTCATCAATTTTTAATAAAGATCTAAAAATATAAACTTATCGGCTTTATAATTATATTTATAAGTTGTTTCTGGAAGTTATCTTTTTATTTCAATAGGTCAATTTTAAATACCGAACATCCTGAAGCACTAATTATACTGCTTTTAAATTGTATTGTGCAGCTTTATCTTGTAACGAAATAAACATTTTCGAAAATCCATGAATGTTTACAAAGAAAAAAGAACGGTTTATTAGCAGTTTTTACTTCAGAATCGGTTTTTACAATTAGTAAAAGTTTTTTAAAAATCTTCCTTAAGAAGCTGCTTTTTCTTAGAGTATTTAATTACTTTATGACTATTACAAATTTAGAAAAAATTAACATAAGAGTAGTTTTCCTGTAACTGTGAATTTTATTTTATCTTCTAGTTGTTTTATATAGTGTTTCGGAAATATATTATAACTCAAAGTTTATTTCTTACTAAGTAAGATAGTTGAAGAAATATTTTTATTTATAAAAAAATTTGCTTGAGAGACAAATAATGTTAAAAGTTTATAGATATAAATGAACAAATTTAACATGAAATTTATAAGGTTTAAACTTCTATTCATTTCCTTCAATTATGCTAACCCAATTCTATTATTAAAAGAAACTATCAGAAAAAATTACACACTAAATTTAAATAAATTATTATGGAAAATCTTCATTAACAGAATTTTTGATGTAAAATGCTTGTATTCTGATATTTCCTGGTGATATTTTTATGACTTATGTTAGAAAAGTTTTGTCTCAAAAATATTTATCTCCTATTGATTCAATGCGTATTTTAATTTTTGACTGGAGTAATTTATGATTAGATATATTTGTCATGTAATCTATAAAGAAAATACTGGCATCAGAAAATCATCATCAATAATTTCCTCTTTATCGTCTTACCAAACTGGTAAATATACTGAGAATTAAATCATAGACCAGATTATATTGAGCAACTCCATCTTCAGATTATGTTACAGTATAGATAACTTTTGGAAGTCATTTATAACTAAGGCAAATTCTCTGCTGTCTTTTAAATAAGCTAGAACTGGACTGCATTGCGCATGTCTCTGTAGTTTTATCCAAATAGAACTTTAT
Organism: Argiope trifasciata; assembly: GCA_026543055.1. Taxonomy (NCBI): domain Eukaryota; kingdom Metazoa; phylum Arthropoda; class Arachnida; order Araneae; family Araneidae; genus Argiope; species Argiope trifasciata. Next base: position 8,239,244 of record JAPMOQ010053704.1, on the reverse strand, counting down.
TGTTTGAACGGAATAGCACTTCTACAAATACATCATGACAAAATCAGGCAGCTTATACTATAATTTATTGACATTTTCTTGAGTAGATGCAAAAGCTAATTTTACAGTTTTACCTTTGGTGGTCAGAATATTAGTCTTATAATTTTTATTAGCAATTTTATTAGAAATTCTTCTATCACCTTACGCAAAAAATAGATATATATTATATAATCATTATCGTTTGAAGAATATTATCGATAAACTTTTAAACTTATAATTTCAAACGTTATCTACCACACAAATTCTAGATGAATATTTGCATTTCCAAGATAACAGAAATAATTTGAATACGATGTTGGAAGTAATCTTTTAAAATGATGCTATGTTGATTATTGGCAATGATCTTTCAACAAATGTTTAAACTCTGGTCTCACTGTGTAATTTTGTCACTCCTCCGATCTTATTAAAAGTCATTTAATATATCTCCATTTGTTCAAAATATGCGAAATAAAATTGTGTTGATGAGGTTTACACGATGATGCTTTCTACTTGAAATGAATGTGTTCAAATTAAACCGAGTTACGAAACAATCTCGGATGAATTACCAAATGCCTTTGTAATAATTGAAAGATAATTCCGTCATTATATTATGCATGCATTGTACTGGATGGAATCTAATTATTCAGGCGCAAGCCATTTTGAATAGTTTAATTGTGACATCAGTTGTGTATGTGTGTGTGTTTGGGGGGCGGGTATTTAGATCAAGCAAATGTCGAAAACATCCAACCATTGGAATGTTACCGAGTTTAGAAAGGTAGCAATATGAACGCAAATCAGTTTATATATGTTAACTAGTGTAGGCTTTTCAATACATTCACTGAAGTTATATAAAGGAGGATTCATGTTGTGTAATGTTATAAATGTATTTGAATGTTGATCAAATATTTTTCTAATTAGATTGAAATATAATTCTATAGTTTCATTTTTGTTTTGAATATATAGTTGCTGAATAACTCATCAATATCGGAAATGACGAAATTTCTAAAACATTCAGCTTTTATTTTTAATAAGTAATATTTTAATGGTACTAAGTATAAAATTTGAAATAAAGTTTAAAAAAAGTATATAAATATATTATTGAATTAATGAAAATACTCGATTTCATAAAATTGAAACTTTGGCGTTTTTTATTAAAAAAATAAAACCTTGAAGTTTCGAAAAAAATGTTATAAACTAGATTACTTTCATCAATCAAACACTATTGCATTTAGAAGTAAAGTGAATGTATATATGCTCTATATATGCAGTAAAGCTAACAATGTGTTGAATGTATTTGCTAGTGGCGTTTTTAATTTAATGAAATAAAATTAAAAAGAATATATTGTTTAATTTGGCAAAGGAACCCTTAAATTATTATGTTATTATATTTTAATTTTTTCTAATTTTAAGTAGTTTCTGTTAAAAAATTAACTAAAAATGTTTTCTTTAAATAAATGCTAAAATTTATTTGGAATAAAATTTTAAAGCAATTAGAAGATAAACCGTTTTTTATAGTTAAAATTCGTTGGAATAGGTTGCTCCTATTTATAAAAAAAGGCTACCTTTATGTTCTTTTTTTATTTTTAACTCTGATTTTTTTTCATATTAAAAATGTTTAATTTCATATTTACAATTCAATAATCATAATGTTTCGAAACGAGTTTACTTTTATTTGATAAATATTTTCCTAAGGTGAATCTCAAACACATAAGTTAGGATCAAGTTTCAATTTTATTCCTATTTATTCTTATCTTCATGTATTTTATTGTTTTATTTTCACTACTGGGGCAATATCTCATTCTTATATGCCTGACTGTGTAAGTTACCCAATTTATTCAATTCGAACCCTTAATGTCTCAATAATATTTTAGCGATAGTTTCCAAGTTATTTCATTCAATTGAGTCATTAAATTATCATTAAGCATAAATATAAAATTTCACATGCAATACTTTACATAAATCAAATATGAGTATAATTGGACTCTAAAAATGTTTACATTTCCGAATAATTTAACAAAACATTTATTGTAAAATTTAGATTGTCAGATTTATATAACATGTTTTAAGCATAAATGAGGTTTTATAGTAAAAGTTTAACGAACTGTAAATTTTAAAAACTTGAATTGCTGTCACTCATTAAAGTACAGGTTATTACTCAACATTGTTTCTGACGTCTAATCTGTCTTTATCTTAGTTAATTGTCTATCATTCATAACTGTCTAAAGAAATTCAGACCGATTCATCTGTCTTCACAAATAATGTCAATAAGAAATTCGATTGAGAACATTTGAAAATACCAATTTTTGTATTTAACTTCATTAAATTAATCTGAAGGAAGAAATGACGAATCATTGGCAATACATTTTTAGCGTTTGAAATATATCAGCTTTTCAGTATCTTGAATCTTAATTAAGTTATTTTACTGCTCATTATTTAAGAAAGAATATAAAAATTAATATATCAATTCCACTTAAATGACACAACGTTATCGTAATCGTAGTAAATCAACATTTTAACTCATTAGTTATCTTTAAGCTTTCAACGCTACCTACAAGATATATTATCTTTTAGATATTTCCCCAAACAGTCTTCCGTGACAGTTTAGATAAAAGTAAAGGTATTCTTATATATCCATTAGAAAGTTCTACCTATCTAAACTGTAATAAGAGACAAATTTTAGCACACAGAAATTTGTAATGGGTAGTATCTGAAAGACGAGATATTTTGTTGGCAGTGTTTAAAGTGTTAAAGAATAAATATTAAATGTATCAGACATTTCTTTATTTGAAAAAAGTTCTTTTCAAATATTTTTGCACAGAATCATTAAAATAAGCTTATTTTGATGGAAATAAATATGTTTCTTTAAAGATAATTTATCAGCAAAATATAGAATGTATTAAAACATCATAAACGTATGTGTTCTTGCAATTTAAAAGATGAGTAAATAGTTGTGTTTTCAATGAAAATTGCATTAGCTATCTTCTAATATATTTGTCCGTTGAACTGAAATGAAATAAAAAATATGAGACATTGAAATTTATTTGAAAATATTTTGAATGTGCTATTTTGAATTTTTTTTTCAGAATATTTCTACATAAAGTGTTCTTGAAGAATTTAACTTCAAAGAGTTTAGTGTAGATATTATAAAAAATATTGAATTATTTTTGTATTTAAAGTGTGAGTGGAAATCCAAATGCCCTGTTTAACCTTTTATTTTATAATCAGAAATTGTATTTTCAAGTATAAGCTAACTTTTTATTTTGAAATCTACACTTATTTGTATAATTTTTGTAAAAACTTGAAATGTTGGAGAAGGGAATATGTTTTGACATAATTATCTAAATGATAAAAACATTTTTTCTGAACATTTGAAGTAATCATTTGCCTGAAATACGTATAAATTATGAGATTTGCAGTTTAATATTTCTTACTGGATAATTTTATCAATTTTAAAATTCACTGAAGAGAAAGAACTTAAATTAAGAGGACTTAGAAATAATTTTTTTTAGTGTGAAAAAATACCTATAAAATAAAATAATGAAAAAATGATTATTAAAAATATCGAAAATTAGCTTACAATGCTCGAGATGTTTAGATAGATTTTAAAATTTGGATAAAAAAATATTGTTATGAGCATTGAAACATAATAATTTTATTTTAATAAGGTTTCTGTCATAATTTATTTTCCTTAAAAACAGTGTCTTTAAATACTTAATTTTTCTTTTTAAATTAGGTTTTGGTAGATATAGTTTGTGAGAAGCAAAGTTATCTGAAATATTTAAAAAGAAAAGTTCATTCTCGTTTGAATTTTGATTGCAAAGCCTTATGAACAATTCAGAATTAATTTAAAAATTATAAATATTAACATATTTTAAAATATCTATAAAATAAATAGGATTTTTTTACTAATATACGAATAAAATATTTTTTATTAAATTCAATACACTCACAACTGAAATATACCTAGAGTGATGAAAATGTATATTCAGATATACCTTTTGGGAAATTGAAGAAAATTCTTGAGATTTTTCAAATCGTTTTTATATAAGCTTTCGAGAAGCAGAATCTTTTTTTTCTGTTTACATAATTATTTTATAGGTGGATTATTCATATGGATATTTATTTATTTATATTTAAAGACGTAAAGATTCTTGAAATTCCAAATAATTGAACTAAAGGCACACTATTTCTTTATTCAATTTAAAATTTAAACTATCGACTGTAAAATTATTACGTAGAAAGAAATAATTGGAATCATAAAGGATTACTATGCAAATATGCGTTTAAATTAATTCTATCTCTTTCGTTTTATTTGAAAGAATAACATTTCTTTGAATGCACAATTAATGGAGTCGAAGTAATTCTTAAAATTTCCTCTTTTTAAAGTTTCTATAGTATATTCTATTAAAAAATCATTTACTTTAATGATTTCTTTTTGATGGAAATTGGGCATAAAACAATAAGAAAAAAATTTATTTATGAAAAAATATTTATAATTTATTAAATTGAAGAAAATTTATATTCTATATTATATATATATATATATATATATATATACATACACTGAAGTGACAAAAGTCATGGGATGACTGTTAATATCGTGTCGGTCCTCCTTTTGGCAGGCGAAGTGCAACAAATCGACGTGTCATGGAGTCCACAAGTCGTTTGAAGTCCTCTGCAGGAATATTGAGCCATGCTGTCTGTATAGACGTCCATAATTGTGAAAGTGTGGATGGTGCAGGAGTTTGGGCACGAACGGACCTTTCGATGATGTCCCATAAATGCTCGATGGGATTCGTATCGGGCGATCTAGGTGGCCAGATCATGCGCTGGAATTGTCTGGAATGTTCTTCAAACTAATCGCGAACAGTTCTGTCCCGGTGACATGGCGCATTGTCATTCATAAAAATCCCATCGTTGTGTGGGTACGTGAAATCCATGAATGGCTGCAAGCGATCTGCAAGCAGCTGAACATAACCATTTCCAGCCAATGATCAGTTCAGTTGCACCAGAGGACCGAGTCCATGCCATGTAAAAACAGCCCACACCATTATGCAGCCACCACCAGCTTGAACAATGCCTTGCTGACAGTTTGGATCCATGGCTTCGTGGGGTCTGCGCCATACTCGAACTCTACCATCAGCTCGTAACAACTGAAATCGTGACTCATCTGACCACGCCACGGTTTTCCACTGGTCTAGGGAGTCGCTGCAGGCGATGTCGTGCTGTCAGTAAAGGCACTCGATTTGGTCTTCTGCTGTCATAGCCCAAGGAAGACAAATTTCGCCGCACAGTCCTATCGGACACGTCCCTCGTAAGTCCCACATTGATTCCTGCAGTTATTTGACGAAGTGTTGCGTGTCTATTAACATTGACCATTCTACGCAGACGTCGGCGGTCTCGGTCGTTAAGTGCAGGTGGTCGCCCACTGCGCTGTCCATGATGGGATGTGATGCCTCAAATTTCATACTCTCGGCACACTCTTGATATTGTGGATCTCGGAATGTTAAATTCACTAACGATATCCGCAATGGAATGACCCATGCGTCTAGCTCCAACTAACATTCCACGTTCAACGTCTGTTAATTCTCGTCGTGCCGCCATAAATCACGAAAAACCTGTTCGCATGAATAACTTGAACAAAATGAAAGCTCTAGAAAACAAACTGCGCATTTATACTTTTTCGCAGCGATACTACTGCCATCTGTATATTTGCATATTGCTATTCCATGACCTTTGTCACTTCAGTGTATATATATATATATATATATATATATATGGTAATTACATTTTGCTCATTCGCTTTGGTTTGATCGAAATTGTTAGAACAACATTTTATATAAAACTATTTTAATGGGTAAATTTTTTTTAAATATTACTTTAAAAGAAAGTGAAATTGAAACAGTAATAGAGAGATATAAAAACTTCATATTAATTATTCTTTTCTTCAAAATCTCAGTTCTAAGAAATATCAGGAATAATAATATATTTAAACCAAACCTACAGATTGATAAACGAATAAAAGAGTAAGTAAGACGTAAAAAAAAAATAACATTACTTCACCACAAAAAAATTGCCGCTCGTAGTTACCTACAAAGTTTATTAAATTTAGGAGCCAAGTATTCTTTTTGAGAAAAACCCTTTTGGGTGTTTTGAAATCACATTTCAGCAGGTGGGAATATTAAATCATACCTTTAAAGAAATTCCTCCCGTTGTTCCACAGAAACAATAAGCGCAATATCCTCCTCTGTGACATACAACAACTTAACAAAAGAAGAAACTTCAACAAAAATATAGAAATGGAAAAAAAAGTTAAAAAAAACATCAGCACCAAACAACGAGCTGGAAATGATAATGTATCCTTTATCTACAGTGAGAGTTTCTCTCAGATTACACCTGCCATCATTTTTTACTTCCAAGAAATTTAATATTTTGTTCCTATTTAGCTTTTTCCCCTCTTAATTTTTTTTCTACGTGACATAGTATCCTAGAAAATATATTATGAGAAATATGCAGCAAAAAGAGCTAGCAAAATAGTGGCAATGAAAAATTGTTTTTCTTGCAGATTCTTAACAAAATGGGACTGTGTCATGTATTCTTATCATCTTAGTCAGTTTTGTTAAACGAATGAAAAGCCATCAGAAATAAGCCTTAAAATAGGGTAGAACTAGAAAAATGGTATGGAATATGGATGTTCTAATTCCTATTTTATTCAGATAAAAATAGTTTTTAAAGTCCTTATTAAAGGTACGGAAAATTGAAAAATTGGTTCAATTTTTAAGAAAAAACAGAAGAGGTAACCAAAAATTTAAAGGCAAGAAAATCGTTTATAACCTTTAAGTTAAACGGAATTTTAAAGTAATAAATATTTTTTTTTAATTTTTATTGAAATTGAGTACTTTCTTTTTAAACTCAAAAAGCATATAAAACATAATAAATTTTATTTATAGTTTCTTCCTTAAAAAAATAAAGTCACTTAGCATTTCCAAATTTTCATATTTTAAATTTCGTTTGTGTAAGCATGACTTATGAGGAATACTATTATCTGAAACATTTGAAGATATAAGTTAATTTTCCATTGTAGAGAAATATACACAATTTACCTTTAGTTTACCAAATGATAACATTTACCGTGTTTTAAAATCTTTTTAAAACAAATGTTTTTATTTGCTAATATACGAATAAGATAATTTTTAGTTCAAGCACAACAGAAAAAACAAATATTTCTAGAAAATGAAAATTTCTATTAACTATTATCTTTTGATGTAAATTTAGGAGAAATTGTGAAATATCCTTGGAAGTTTTGAAATCGATCTATATCTAAAATTTCAAAAGACGCAATTTGTTTTATCAGAATGTACGTATTCATATCATAAATAGATTATTCATGCAGATATAAATACTCATATTCTTTGAAAATTTCATATATATTTTTAAATACATAAAAATTGTATTTAATTTGAATTATTGACTATTGGGAGACTATGTAAAAGGAAATAAGTTTCTCAAGGGATTATTGTCTAAGAAAGTGCTTCAATTCTTTCAATCCCTTACATTCTTTTGAAATACATTTTGTTTGGATGCGCGTTAATAGAGTCTAAATTAATCATAAAGCTTCATATTTTCATAGTTTCTACTAAGCCTTTTAATTGAATGACTTCATTTTTATGGAAATTATATTTTAAACTATGATTACATAAAAACATTTTTTTTTCATCTAGAAAATAGAATTAAACATACTTATCTTTAAAATAACTGTACAAAGAGATATAGTACCAATTTTTCTGATTTGCTCCATTTAGATCGAATTGGTTTAAAATAAATTTTATTCAAAAGTATGTTAATGAGTTTTAAATATTTTCTATTATTTAGCCACCATAAAATAACATAGAAACATTGGTACAAAATTATCAAAATTTCGTAATAATTAATATAGTTATATAATCTCATTGCTGAGAAATCTTAGGTGAATTAATTTATTTTAACTATGCCTAGACATTGATAAATGAAAAAAAAAAAAACAGCAAGCAAAGTGTAAAAAACGCATTATTACATCACCTAAGAAAACATAATCTGAAATTATCTAAAAAGTTTGCACATAAAAAAGTTTTAAAAAATTTGAAGTCACATCTCAACAAACGCAACGAGAGTATTAAATTATGCCTTCAAAAATATTCTTTCTGATGTTTCAAAAAAACAATAAAGCTAAGTCCTCCACTGCGACCTACAACCACAGAAAAAGAAGATAAAGCAACAACAAAAATGATGAAAGGAAGAAAAAAAAGATAAAACATCAACACTAGGCACAGAGCTGGAAATGATAATGTCTCCTTTATCTACAGTGAGAGTCTCTCTCAGATTCCACCTGTCCTTATTTTTTTCCTGTTAAGAAATGTAATATTTTATTCCTATTCAGTTTTTTTCTCCCTTGATTCTTTTCTGTGCGAAGTAGTTTTCCAGACAAGAAATTATGAGTAATATGGGCCAAATCAAGATAACACAACATTGAAAATGAAAAAAAAAATATTTTAATGTAGATAATGTGGAACGATGATATTGCGTCATGTATTCTTATTTTAGTCTATAACCAGCATAGGATGAACCAAAAAAATACATTGGACTAAAATAAAATGACTTGGGTGTATACTGTTATAATTCTATTTTACTCAAGTAAAAATAGTTTTCAAAAAGCTTTCTTAATTCATCTGAAATTGAAAATTGGTTTAACTTTTTCTTATAAAAATACGAATATCTAATCAAACATGTAAAAGCAAGAAAAATCTTTGAGTGAATTGAACTTTAATCACATTAATATATTACAGATGCTCAATTATTTTTCAAAGTATTTTCTTTAGATACATATAATAGCTCTATTTTATTAAATAATTAAATTTTCTAACATTGTTTCCACCTTAGATTTTTGACATAATCAATTTTACATGCATTTTTTATATCTATAAATATATGCCTAGAGCATTTTCACTTTCTCACTTTTATTCTGTAGTATATTTTATACGCCCTTTTTATAATTATAAGGGAGATTTTTAATTGACTATTTTCGTATTCATTATAAGGCGGTGGTGTGCATTTGGAATCAAAATTTCAAATAAAATGAATAACTGAATTCCGAAGGAATTCGTAATTAGTATTGTTGTTCAATTGAATAAAATTTCATAACTCAAGTATATCAAGGAATTACAAATTTGCTTTCATACCAGTAAAATCAACTCATATTTCAATTTAGATAACTTATTTGTTAGTTATTTGTAACAGAGAACCGATTCTAATGCCTATAATACTACAAGATTCGTACATTACTTACCTCAATATCCAATCGTACTTTCATAATATTCGTAAAACTGATTTGTATTTTTGTTACTTATGAAGATAACATTCTTTTTACGCACATAATCTTACATGTTCTATAATGATATGACTACTTTTATTCTAGTAAAAAAAAAGTAAATAGTACTTTTTCTTTAGACAAAACACCAAAAATAAACTCAAAATCATCTATAAATGAATACATTTTTTTTTACGAATAAATGCAATTAAAAAATATATATATTAAAAATAACTTGCGGAACAGTCAGAATAAAGCACCCAAAAACGATATTAGCTTTAAAAATGGCAGCCTATTTTATCGTTGGGTTCTTTTAATTAAAATTTCAATTTCGCATCGTGGAGCGTTATTTTTTAATGCTCCATATGGTTGCTTTTTTTCTTAGCCATTGTTTTCAAAGAAGAAAGAAGATTTTGCCCTTTAGGAAGAAATGAATGAGCAAACGTTGATATTGACACTGTCACTCGGATGCCTCTCTGGTAAATTGTATTAACTTCTCCTGCATATTTTTGGTCTGCTGTCTAAGTAAAAGAAAATTTTGCTTGGCAATAATTTAGCCTTAAAGGTGAAAGGTTTTTAATTTTAAAAAAAATTCCACCAAAGTAAGTACTTTCTTCTTAATTTTGTTTTCTTTTGAAGTTAAGGTTCTTAAAATGCAAATATTGTATTTTATTTAATGCTTAGCGTTGCTACCTAGCTCCCTAATGTTAGTAAATAATTAAAAAATATTCTATTCACTTAACATTTTAATTAACTCTTAGAAGTTAATTTAAAAGGCTCATTTAATGGCAATTTTGAAGTTGCTACATATAATCAAAATGGGAAACTTAAAAGACGACCAAATAACAAACAATACTTATAAAAGATGGTTTAATATATCATGAATAGTGTTATATAATTGGCATATAATATATAAATATTTGTTGACTGTATATAATAAAATATCAGTAATGAAGTTCAGAATTTTATACATTTGATATATTATTGCAAAAATGAAAACTGAAGTAAATTACGGAAAATTCGATTTCCTTAAGTAAGTGACATTTTAAATCATGCCATAGTTTGAGATACTTGTAAAACCCTTAATACGTATATAATAGAGTAGCCTCAGCTTTTATTCATTTAGATAATGAATTGAGTGTGATAGACTAATTAAAGAAACGAATATATCAAGCATTTACAATGGATATTTTGTTAAACATTTGTCTACTGTAAATGCATTACGCTTTCGAAAAGTAATTTAGAAAATCAAATTGAAGCCAAATATTTGTTTTAAGGAAAAAAATTATTTCTTTTTCTTATATTGCAAAACCGAACATTAAAAATAACAAATATTCTTGATACGAGTTCAATAATATTCAGATAATCAGATGTAATATAAATTATCTAATACTGCTATCATTTTAATTATTTAATGATAGATTGATAATTAAAGTATTTAAATCTTGCATCATAAAATTTCATCAGTGAAATATAAAAGAAACAGATTAACATGACTAAAAATTTCAGGGACTATTTCAGGGACTCAATTTGGACAAAATTATATTTGTGATAAATGCAATATTGAGATAAATTACTCTGAATTAAGTTAAATCATTCAATAGTTTGAAAAAATTTGAAAGTTCAGAAGAAATCTTTCGTGAGAAAAAGAAGCCTGTCGGATACTATGTTATAGCATATATTTTGTCATCTATTTTTCATAAAGCTCTAAATGGACAAACTCACTGATTTTTTAATTATATTTATAAGTTATGCTTAGGAGTTCTTTTAAGTACAATATGTCAGTTTTAAGTATCGATAATCTTGAAATCCAAATTGCACAGTTTCAAATTCATAGTCTGGTGGTCATATTGAAAAATATTTGAAAATAACTAATTTTTTCGAATTTCGCACAATTTAAAATAATATTTTATGAAAATAAAATTCCAGATTGAATGAAGTTAACCTTAAAAATGATAAATACAAAAGCATAAGTATGATGTCAAATTTCTCAAATACTTTTATATTTACTAAAAATATCAAGATGAAAAATTTAGTTTTTTTTTTAAAGAAAAAAATGACCCGTGGCAAAAACTATTTTTACTACATTACTTTTTTTTTAAAGTCAATCTTTTAATACATCAGCGTAGTTTTAATTCTTAATGAAATAAGATTTTTCGAAAATCCTGGAAGAAAAAACCAGCAGTTTTTACTTGAGAAACTGTCGTTATATTAGAAAAAATGCATTTAAAAAAATCTACTCTAAGAAGCTGTGAGTGAGTGTTTTATTACTTTCCGACTACTTTACATTTAGAAAAGTTTATCTGTATTTCCGAATTTGATTTGTAGAATTTTTCTGCTATAATCATCCTCGTTATGTAAACTTTTCCAGATCGATCCTTTTTATAAAATTCACGTCAATTTTATTTCATATTAAGCTAAACATTTTTATTTCTAAAACAATTGCTTGAAAAACGTATAATTTTTAAGGAGTAAATATAGATGAACAAATTAAACATCAAATTTATAACAAATACATAGTTTTGCTCATAATTTTCAATAATTCGATGCAAAAGCCAATTTTTCATTCTTACCTTTGAATTTTTTTGCCTTTTCCTTTTTTTTAGTAATTTCTATAGAAATTCATTTATTACCTTAAACACGATATTCGTAAATAGATATTCATTCTAAAATCCTTATTATTATTCGAAGAATGCTATCGGAAAACTTTTAAACTTTTAATTTCAAGCGTTATCTACCACACAAATTCTAGATGAATATTTGTATTTACAGGATAAGAGAAATAATTTTAATACGATGCTGGAAGTAATCTTTTAAAATGATGCTATGTTGATTATTGGCAATGATCTTTCAACAATTATTTGAACGCTCGTCTAGCTCAAGCGCGATAATGATTGCGTAATTTTGTCACTGCTCCTATCGCATTAAAAGTCATTTAATGTATCTCCATTTGTTCAAAATATTCTTAATGAAATTATGTTGATGAGGTTTACATGATGAATCCTTTCACTAGAAATGAATATGTACAAATTAAACCGAGTTACAAAGCAGTGCCGATGGATGAATCACAGAATGCCTTTGTAGTAATTGAAAGATGACTCCGACATAATGTTATGCATACGTTGTACTGGATGAAATCTGATGATTAAAAGGCAAGTAATTATAAATAGTTAAGTTGTGAAAACAGTTGTGTGTGTGTGTGGGTTGGTTATTTATAGAAAGCAAGTGTCGAAGTCATCGTACCGTGGGAATGTTACCTAGTTTAGAACGGTAGCGATGCGAATTAATTTATATATGTTAACTAGTGTATGACATAACTGTTTCTAGGCTGTTCGATACATTCACTGAAGTTAAATAACTGAATATTCATGTTGTGTAATATTATAATTGTAAATAATGATGAAAAAGCCTTTTTCTAATTAGATTGACATATAATTCTGTGACGTCATTTTAATTTTGAATAGCGATTTTCTTATTAACTCGTCAATATCGGAAATGAAGAGATTTCTAAAACTTATATCTTTGCTTTTTAATAAGTAATATTTTAATAGTACTAAATATAAACGTTGAAATTTAATATGAAATGTAAATATAATTAATACTGCACAGATATAATTAAAGAAAATTTTTAATTTTAAAATCTTTAAAATTAATACTTGTATGATTCCAAAAACAATAAATCCTTGAAAATAAATATATTTTGAAAAAAATAAAACCCTATCGAAATAAACATTGTTACTTTTATCAATCATACACGATTTCCTTAGGAGACAAGGGAATGGGCCCAGAGTAAAACTAACAATTTTTTAAAGCAGTGATGTTTCTATAGACAATAAATTAAATGAAATAAATAAAAATTTTAAAAACATATTTTTTAATTGGTAAATACAATTTTTTAAATATTACATTATTATTTTTAAATATTACATTATTTTTTTAAATATTACATTATTTTTTTAAATATTACATTATTTTTTTAATATTACATTATTTTATTTTTTTAAATATTACATCAGTAAATGTTTGAAAGCTCGTCTGACACAATCGTGAATGTGAATGAAAAACTTGTCACTGCTACGATCTTATTAAAAGTCATTTAATAGCTATTCATTTGTTAAAAATATTCGTAATGAAGCTGTAATAAGTTTTACATGATGAAATCTAAGAGATTTAAGCTTTTCCTGTTATAAGTATGATTTTACTTAAAATAATGTAGGATTTAAATGATTGTCGTAGAATAAAATTTTAAAGCAATAAGAAAATTCAGCTTTTTTACAGTTAAAATTCATTGAATAAAATATTTATTAAAGGAAGCTATCTTTATATTTTTATTTTGTTATTACTCAATTTTAAACTTTATTTTTTCATATAAAATTAATTTTAATTTTATTTGAGACTATTTAATACCATATATGATGTCTACTTTTTTCATATCGCTTAAAGTTCTATAATTTCATAACAAATTTATTTTTCTTTTGGCCTCATTGAAAAATACCGTCGCAAGATAAAGCGTAAATGTAAAGGATATAACTAAATTTTGTTTCACATTTTTATTTTTTTAAATGCCACTTCCAACAACGCTTTCATAAATTTTGAGAACTTATTTTTATAATTATATTTTTACCTAATGTACAATTATCTTATAAACATTAACAGTAAATCAAAATGAGTTTATTTAATGTACTAACATTATAAGTACGGTAACAGCAGTTATACCCTTTTTTAATTTAAAAAAGTGCGTTTTTCCGATATTTTGCTCAAAATCATTATAATAAGGTATTTGTGATGAAAATAATTATTTTTCTTTAAAATTCATTTGTGAACTATATGCCGAATGTAAAAGAACAAAAAAAGTTATCTGAAATTAAAAAATGAATAAATATTTGAGTTTCTAAAAAACTCACTTAACTTTATTCCCTTTTATTCGTTCGTCAAACAAATTTTTAAAAAAATGTGAGTAGCATTTTAATTTATTCCAAAATCTTTTAAGTGAGCTCTTCTGATGGTTTTTCAGAATATATCCTCAGCAATGATTCTAAAAGATTTTTAACTAAAATCAGATCGAAGACCAGAAACAGATAGTCTAATTTATTTAAAATTAATGCCACTAAGCATTTAAAATTTTTAATTTATTTTGGTAAATATGACTTTTTTGGAATTGAATTATTTGAAAAATTTCAGGAAAACAATTTTTTAATAGTAGAGTGTTATGAACAACTCACTGTTAATTTATCAACTATAAGCATTAACTTGTTTAAAATTCTTTACAAAATGAATACGTTTTTATTTGTTGATTTCTAATAAAATAATTATATTTATACACATTACAGTCGAAACTGAAATATACGCAAAGTGATGAAAGCATATTTGGATACAAATTAATCTTAAATTCGTAAGAAAATCCTAAAATTTCAAATATTTTATTTAATACAGAAAATTTCTTTATTCACTTAAAAGTTAAACTAATAACTATAAAGCTGTTACACAAAAAGACAGAATTGCATTTTTAAAGAATTACTTGCAAATAAGCGTTTAAGCTCCAGTCCCTCGTTTATTTTATATGAAAAGATAATTTTTCTTTAAAAGCACGATTAATGAAGTTGAGGCAATTTTTAAAGTTTTATATTTTCATAGATTCTATTATATTTTCCATTAAAAAATTACTTACTTGAATGATTTCTTTTTCAAGGAAATTGGGCATTAAAGCGTAAGGAAAGATTATATAATAAAGAAACATTTTTCAATCTAGAAAGTTGAAGGGAAATTACTTATCCTTAAAGAAATTACATTTTTGTTCTTTGGTTCATTTAGATCAAAGTAACTTCGAACTATATTTTAATGCGCTTTAAATATTTTTAAACTACTTTTACAGACAATGATATTGAATCATTGCTATAGAAATATAATAGCGTCTTACTGTTAAATCCATATAATTATTTCCATATAATCACAATTACTAGAAAGCTTGGACAGAATAATTTAAACTAAAACTAGACATTGAAAAATGAGCAAAAGATTGAAGCGCCAAACATAAAAAAACAGCGTTTACATCAACGCAAAAAATAAGAAATTCTGCAGTATACAGATATTTACACAGTTTATTACACACAAAAGGTCATTTTTCTCATTTAAAAAAATTAGATTCTTGAAGTCATATATCAGCAGCTTAAGACGACAATATTAAATCGTACCTTCAAAGAGATTCTTTTCATTCTTTCAAAAAAACAATAAACACGATGTCATGTATTGCGATGTACAACCACAAAAAAAGGAACCAAAGAAAGGGATAAAGAAAAAGTTTAAAATAACATCAACATCAGATGCCGAGCTAGAAATGATAATGTCTTCTTTTTCTAAGTGAGAGTCTCTCAGATTCCACCTGCCCTTACTTTTTACTCCCAAGAACTATAATATTTTGCTCCTAATCAACTTTTTTTTCTTTCTCAAGGCAGGAAATTATGAGAAATATGTGCCAAAGCAAGATAGCATAACAGGGAAAATGAAAAATTGCTTTTTCATGTAGACCCTTAACAAAATGGGTCAAGGTGACATTGCGTCATGTATTCTTATTATTTTAGTGTGCTTTTAATAAATGAATGGAAAAACATCATGGAAGAAACCTTAAAGTTAGATTGCACCAGAAAAATTGTATGGAATGTGACTGTTCTAACTCAGTTTTATTCAATGAAAATTAATTTTGAAAAATTTTATTAAGGTATTGAAAAGTGAAAATTTAATTTTTTAATAAATATTTTAAATAATAAAATTTTTAATTAAAGAAATGAATACTTAATAAAAATTGTAAAGGCATTTTAAATTTTTATTGAATTCTTAAGAATTTTCTTTAGGACATAACTCTTCTTCGTTAGAGAATTATACTATGGTATCGTTTGGGCCTTACATTTTTGGCAGAAACGGATTTTATTTATTTATATTTTAATTTTTTCTAAATTTTATTCTTTAATGTATGTAACACATTATTGTTCTAAATATAATGGAATCTTTCAATAGATTTTTCTCGAATTCATTACAAGATGGTGTCATCCGTTTGGAACCAAAATTTTGATTTAATCAAAAAATAATTATTGAATTCTAAAATTTTTCATAACTAATATTTGTCAATTGATTAAAATTCTAGAACTCCAGTTTATCAAGGAATTAAAAAGCTCACTGCATACCCGTACAATCAACTTATATTTTATTTTAGAAAAATTAGTTGTTAGGTATTTGTATTAAGAGAATGATTTAAAACGTATATAATAAGTTCTAATTCATAAATTATCACAATTTTCATTAACAATTCCATAATATTTGTAAAACTTATTCATATTTTTATAACCTTTTATTAAGCCCACATTCTATTTATGCAAATAATCTCACATCTTTCATAATAGCATAAATTTATTCAGTTAAAAAAGCAAATGATCTTTCCTGTTTAGATAAGACAGCAAAAAATAAACATAAAATCATCTATTAGATGAATACCTCTTTTCACCTAATGAATGCGCCTCAAAAAAAAAAGACTTTAAAATGACTGGCAACATAAAGCACAAAAAAGCGATATCAGTTTTAAAAATGACAGTCTATTTTATCTTGGTTCTTTTTTAATTAAATTTTCAAATTCGGATCATGCAGCGTTACTATTTTTTAATGTCCCACATAATAGTCTTTTTTCTTAGCATTGTTTCCGAAAGAAGATTTTGCCCTTAAGGAAGAAATGAAAGAGCAAACGTTGATATTGACACTGTCACTCGCTGGTAAATTGAATTAACCCCTCCTTGCATGTTTTTTGTAGGCTGTCTAGGCAAAAGAAAACTTTGCTTGGCAATAATTTAGCCGTAAATGCGAAAAGCTTTTATCTTTTTATTCATTCCAACAAAAAGTATTTTCTTTGATATATTTCTACTTTTGATGCTTAAAATCCTTAAAAGAATTTTCTATTGCAACCAATACTTGGTATTTCACGGGCACACGCACTAATATTAGTAAATAATTTTAAAAATTATATTTACTCTAAGTGGAAACTACTGAATGTTCAGTTTTATTACAAGTGATATTTTAAACTCTGCGATTGTTTGAGTGATGTGTAAAAACCTAATACTTCAACATTAGAAATGTGCATGTTTTCTCTCTTTACATTTATATATATATTTTGATTTGAGTGACGTAGTACTGAATAAAATAGCATATTATGTATTTATAAATGAATTTTGGATGGACTTTGTTCAGCTAGAAATGCAAATTGGAAAAATTTGGACAAAATAATTAAAATTTACAATTTTTAAGGAAGAGTACTAAGGGATTTCTTCATTCAGAAACAACAGAAAATTATAAGTTAGGAAAAGGATCTTCATTAAATGTTAATGATATTTATTAACCATATTCTTACATACATAATAAAAAAGGAACGGATGTTCTTGACTGAATCTTGTGAGTATCTGAGGTACTATATCTGGACTAAATATTATTTATGGTAAATGTAAGATTCCTTCAAATTACTCTGATTAAAACTAGTTCATTCAATGGCTTGAGAACTAGAATTTTGAAGATGTCCCATAAGAAATATTCATCATTTTTTAAGAAGCATATATCCCGTCCTCTATTTATAGCAGAGTTCTAAAACGAAAGACAACCTATTTTTTAATTACAATTCTAATCCAATTTTGGTTACATTTTCTGCACAAGAGACATATTTTAAATACCAAAGTCATTGGAACCCAAATTTTACAACTCTCATAATCTTTTAGAAATACCTTTTTAAAATATTTGAAAATTATTATTTTTTTCATACTTCCGATAGTTTAGAAATAATATTTTATGTAAATTGATTTTCTGAAACTAGAAAAATGTTTTAATCTCAAAGATAATAACTAAATTTTAAAAAATCCTAAAAGTGATGCTAAATTTAAAATATTTCTGTTTAGTTAAAACGTGAATGTTGAAAGACTTGTTTTTTAGCAAAAGCAATAGAAAAGAAAGTGAGTCACGGTAAAAACTTTGTTTATCACAGCATTTTTTTAAAAATTGTTTTTTGTTAGAACAGTTTTAACTCGTAACGAAATGAAACTTTTCGAAAATACATGAATATTGACATTGAAAAAAACAGCTTGTCATCAGTTTTTACTTGAGAATCTGTAGTTATATAAGTAAAAGTTTCCTATGAAGCTGCTTTTTTATAGAGTATTTAATTCCTTATTGACTACTTTACATTTAGAAAAGTTTAATATCAGAATAATTTATTTCTAATTCAAAATCTGATTTCCTCTTATTCTGTAGAGTTTAGCACATAGATCACTATTATAACATTAATGCAAAGTTTATTTCATATTATGCGTAATATTTAACCTTAGAGATACGAAAAGTAATCCAATGCATAAATATTTTCAGTTTAATTGTATTAATATTCCGTTGTAAAGCAACACTAGGGCTATTTTGGGATGGATCTCGTAATTTTGAAAAGTGGTCAGATGATGAGGACGACACTTGAGCTGGTAATCACCTGTCATTTCCACATTACACCAGTGGGAGGACTTTTGACCTGGCGGATTTAACGTGCAACAGATCCCCTTACACGACGGTTCTTCGGTAGAATCCTGTCTTGAAAGGGCAACCCTCCATTTCCCAAGCCAAGACCTTACCATCAGGCCACCGCTAGCTTTAAATATTTTCCGAATAATAGGACTTGCTTATTGCTCAGAAAAATTTATATGAATTTTTCAAAGCTGAATTTTCCCGAAAATGAATCTACATATTTTTACCACTCTTAAGTATTTTTACGTGTCAAAATTTTAGAAAATAATTAAATAAAATGAAAAAATGATGCACCGACTTGAATGGTGCTTGAGAGAAAAGATCGGAGTGCTAAGAATAAAAGAAATATTTTTATTTATAGAAGATTTATTTGAAGAAGAAACAATTTTAACATGTGGATGTAAATGAGCAAATTTACAAGGTTTAACTTTCTATTAATTTTGTATAATTGTGTTAAATCTATTCGATTATTAAAATAAATTATCCCAAAGACAATAATTTTTATTAAATTTAAATAAATTATGGAAAACATGCATGAGTAATATTTTTGATGTAAAATGTTTACGTACCAATATTTTGTGTATATTTCCTCGATGCGTTTACTATAAAAGTTTTGTCTCAAAAAATTTATTAATATCCATATGAATGATTTAAATCATGGATTTTTGTATGTGGTCCATAAAATAAATTTAATTATATTGAATCCGAAAAAACGTGAATATTTTTAATCTAGGTTCAGAAAAGTTTTCTTAGAAAATTAATGCACTTTACGTAGAAAAAAAATTGAACTAAGTTGATGAATCAACTTGATTTATATCTTTAAAAATATGTATAGTTCTTCATACATGTAGAAGAAGATAGTGTAGGATACTGAACATGATCATCTTACATGAAGGACCAAACGAATTTGTTCAAATATTTTAACAGTGCTAAAAGTTTTTATTTATGAGTGAGATAAAATAAATAATATCCCCCAATGACAATTTTTTCCACATATGGTATATTCAGTTCAGGTGCATCCACATTCCATTTTAAAGCGACACTAGTTCTATTTGGAGCGGACCGAGTTATTTTGAACCATGGGTTTTTATCGAGGGTAACAACTGAGCTGACACCCTTCTCATCGAACTTCCGCAAGGCTTTTGGCCCCTTTTTTTAATATCCATTTCAACTTTCGATTGGTATGTTTTAGGATTAGCTATGATTTTCATGTAATTTGTAAAATAATTTTGGCTTTCAAAATCCCTCCTTGATATTTTCTTTCACATCTACAAATAAATATAAAGACAGAATTACCGAGTTGGTATATGTATTGAGAATCAAAGTAAAGAACATATATACATTTCAGCTCCATCTGCAAATTGTTTCACTGTATAGATCACTTTTGGAAAGACTTTAAAGGAAAGGGGAATTCTCTCCAATCTTTCAAATAAGAAAAACAGGGCTGCTTCGTGTATCTGCCTGCAGTTCAATGCAAATATCTCAAATACTGTTTGATCGGAGCCGCAATTCTCCAAATGCATCATGACAAAATCAGAGAGCTTAAAATAATACTTATTTATACTATTTTCTTGATGAGATGCAAAAGTCACTTTTACATATTTACCTTTGGTGGTCAGAATATTTGCCTTCCAGCTTTTATCATCTTTTTTATTAGAAATTATTCTATCACCTTACATACGATATTCATAATTCTGATATTCATTATACAATCATTATTTTCATTTTAAGATGGATATCGTGAATCTTAAACACTTCTTATAACTTCCAGCTTTATGTCCCACATAAACTGCAAATGAAAGTTTGAATTTACATGAAGAAAGATATACCGTGAATCGGATGTAATCTTTTAAAATAATGTAAAGTTTATAACTAGCAATGATCTTTCAACGAATATTTGAACGCTCGTCTGATTCAATCGTGATAATGGATGAATAACTTTGTCACTGCTCCGATCTCATTAAAAGTCATTTAATATACCCCCATTTGTTCAAAATATTCGAAATGAAATTGTGTTGATACGTTTTACACGATGAAACCTTCAACAAGAAATAAATATGTACGAATTAAACTGAGTTAAAAAGCAGTCCCGATGGATGAATTACAGAATGTCATTGTAATAACTGTAGGATAATAACTCCCTCATTATGTTCTGCATGCATTGTACTGGATGAAATCTAATTATTCAGATGCAAGTCGTTATGATTAGTTTAATTGTTACTTCCAGCTGTGGGGCAGGAATTATTTAGCGCAAGAAGTGTCGGAAACATCGAATCGTCAGAATGTTACCGAGTATAGAGAGGTAGCGATGCGAATAGAAATCTATGTATATATGATAACTAGTATATGACGTTTGTTTACAGGATGCTCAATTCATTCATGAAATAACGGATGATTCATGCTGTTTAATGTTATAAATGCATATGGATATGAATCAAACTTTTAAATAATTAGATTAAAATGTATCTGCTTCACTTTAACAGCTATTTGTTTATTAACACTTTGATATCAGAATTGGGCTAATTTCAAAACTTCTACTATTGCCTCTTAAGAAGTAATAGTTCAAAGTACTAAATGTAAATTTCGAAATATAATAAAATGTAAATATAATTGATACTGCACTAATTGAATTTTCTTTGATCCTGCTTTCATCAAGATGATGATGGCAGTTTAAGCTGCGTGCGCGTGCGAACGAATTAGGCATGCGATACATGCAACAACTTTGTTTTTTTTTAGGTTCCCGAGATTTATATATATTGTCCTATATACCATTAACTAGTAAACAATAACCTCATATTTTTTAAATAAAAAATATTTACACCAATATGTAGACAACTATCCATAAATTAATTGAAATAATCTATTTCAAAAATTTGTAAACTCAGGGGTACATGATAAAAAATAATAAAAATTTGAAAATTGATGATTTTGAAAAAACAAATGAAATAAACGTTACTGTTATCAATCAATCTGCACTGCTCTTAATAACAGATTGAATGGGTATAATTAGTAGAATTAACAATTTTTTGAATAAATGTAACAATAGCGTTTCTGATAACTATGTATGGAATGTAAAAAAAAAACTTTAATTGAATATATTCAACTTTTTAAATATTATATTATTTATCTTCGAATTTTGAGCTGTTTCTGCTATAAATAGAAATTTACCTAAAAAATGTAGACTTTAAAGAAATGCTACAATTGCTGTCGAATATAATTTTAAAACAATCAGAAAATTTAGCTTTTTTATAATTAAAATTTCTGGAATGAAATATTGCCATTTATAAATTAATGCTGTTGCGGAATGTGTATAGATGGCGCTGTTTGTAAACATACACCCAGGTGAATGGGAAATATGTGTGGCAGGTACAGACCTCAGTGGTAATAGAATTTACCCTGAACGTTAAACTGTTATTATTGTTAATAAAAAATATCTAAAGGCACCAAGGTTTGGAAATTCTTCATTTAAGCACCACCACTAACCACAGTTGCAACAAATGCTACCTTTCCATTTTATATTTTTGTTAGTATTCAGTTAAGTGTTTAATTTTTATACTTGAAAATCATTTGATCATTATTCTACTCAATAAGTGATGACTCTTGCTTTCCTTAAAAGTCGTAATTTTAGACAGTGTATTTTTCTCTTATTTTTTGAGAAATTCTCTCACAAAATCAATGGAAAACATAAAAAATATAATCGTATTTTATTTATAACCATACATATTATTCCCTTTTTTAACGGCGTTTTCCTATTCATCGTTTTCCTAAAGTTTCTTATTCATTGTATTGGCTCAGTGTCTTATTCTTGTATACTTGATTGGGGTTAAAGATTGTATTCAATATTGTAGCTATAAATGGTACTGACTTCCAACAATCTTTTTTTAAATTTCAACAATTTATATGCATAATCATATAAACATGATTTAAAAACTTATGTATAATATTAATGAAGCAAAATGAGTAAATTTATTTTTCAAATTTTACCAGTAAGGTAATAGCAATTACAGATAGCTTTTTTAAAGTCCTTTTCAAATATTTTAACATAAATTCATCATTATAATAGTTTTTCACGATGAAAATAAATATTTTTTGAAAACTATTTATCAAAGAAATACATAATGTACTATATTATTAAAAAAGAAGCGGTGCTCTGAAATTAAGCAACGAGTAAATATTTGTTTCTAAAAGGAACTCACTTTAACTTTCTTCCAGTATGTTTGATCGGTGAGCTAAAATAAATTTAGAAATTGCATGTAGCATTTTAATTTATTTGAAAATGTTTTGAACTACCTCTTTGGGATTTTGTTTTCAGAATGTTTCTACATAAATTGCTCTTGAAGAATTTGACAACAGACAGTTTGAAGTAGGTAATATAATGTAAATATTTAAATATTTTATAATTTAATGTCTCTGAGAAAATCAATATGTCTTCTCTATTTCTGTATTTTATAATCTGAATGTCTGATTTTTAAATTTAAATTTACTTTTTATTTTAAAAACTACGTATTTATGTATGACTATACGATAACATTTGTTTTGAGACAGTTCTTTGAAGGATAGGATGTACTGAAGTATTATCAAATTTGTACCACCAAAGCTTTTAAATGTACTGTGAATAGAGAATAAGTTAATTGTAATAATATTTTTCTTGTAGTTTATTTCCCTGAAAAATAAAACCATTAATCATTTAAATATTTCATATTTTAGTTTATATTTTGTTAAATATGACTTGTGAGGAAAGGGATTATCTGAAATATTTGAAGAAAAAAATTCATTTTCAATTTTAGAGCCTTATGCACATTTCACTGTTTGCATAACAAATACAAGATTTAACATGTTTTAAATTCGGAAAAAAATGTCTAAAATAAATCTTTAAAATAGATGTTTTTATTTACTAATACAAGAATAAAATAATTTTATTCCCACACAATACACTAGAAACGGAAATACGCCTAGAACGATGAAAATGTGCATTCAAACATATATTTTGTTATCAGTTCACGGAAATTGGAGAAAATCCTTGGGAGTTTTGAAATCGATCCCTTTTTATACTTCTAAGAGATGCAATTTATTTTATCTGAATTTACAAGTTCATTCCATAAATATATTATTCATTCTGATATAAATACACATTCTTAAACGCATAAAAAAAAACTTAAATTTTCAGGTATTGTATCAAATATATATAAATTATTTAAAAGTTGAATTATTAACTATTGAGCTGTTAGGTAAAAAGAAATAATTGGTTTCTCAAAGGGACATTGTGCAAAAAAGCGTTTCAATTCCTTTCCTTTCATTTCATTCAATTTCATTTGAAAGGATATCTTTTATTTGAATGCGCTATTAATGGAGTTGGAATTTCTAAAGCTCCATATTTCCGTAATTTCTACAATATTTTATTATAAAATTTCAACCAGAAAAATGATATGGAATGTGTCTGCTCCAATTCTGTTGATTCATGTAAAAAAAGTTTTTAAAAACTTTATTTAGGTGCTAGACAGCAAGAAGTTGTTCTATTTTTCATAAAATATTAAAATATATTATGATTATTATAAAAGCAAGAGAAATCAATAAAATAATTTAAGGAAATTGAAATTTTAGTAGCATTAATGCATTTACAGACATTTTCTCAGTAAGGTACTCTGTATTTTTAGAACATCATGGAAATTTTAATTGGTTGTTAGGATATTTAAATACATTTGATATTATTTCTAATTTGAAAGTGTAAAAGCATTAAGAAGAGCACATATTTTGAAAACACAATTGCGTAAAATTTTTAAACGCCTTCATAGATTCAAAATATTTAGAAGTTTTATGACTTTTTCCACGTTTTTGCTCTAGGAAAACAAATATGATTCATAATTATTCACTTAATACAACGATGATTTATTGATCGGAAAAATAAATATACATTATTATTTTTGGTCGATTTTCTTTGAAAAATTAATTGCTAGTCTGCACCATTCTGTGGGCATTTTAAGCAATCAAAATTTAAAAGTGAAATAAAATGATGCATCGTTTTGAACGGCTGATGAGATGCATCATTCGAATGCAAAGGGTTAAAATGTGCCCTTTTCAATTTTTTTCGCATATTTCAAATTTATACGAAAAAATTAATAATTATTAGCTTTATCCTATGCGGGAGCAACAAGGATGTCCCCACATTTTAACTGAAGTAGAGGCCTTTTATGATTTTTTAGACAGTTTTGGACTAGTTTTTTCTGACTGACAATGGTTATTATTTTTTTTTGTAGCTTATTTGTTTCAAATTTTGGCTGAATTTTTAATCTGAATATTTTGGAAAGTTTAATTGCAGTTAGAATATCAATAGTAAAATTTAGATTGGTAACAGCTTGGGTTAGAATCCATGCTAATGAACCTAAAATGACTGCTGAATTTTGTATGACATGTATATGAATCATCAACCTACCAGTTGCAGTTGAAGGCAGAAACTCAAAATATTCTTATTAAAGAGAGCACAAATAATAACATTGAAGGCTTCTATGATAAACTTGGTACCAGATTTAATAGTCCAAATAAATCGCATCATATGAGGGAATAAGTTTTATTTCATTACTGGGTATTAATATCAGGGGATTGCTTGGTTGTGGTGTTTTATATGGGTTAAATGCATCCCTGTCAATCGGACGTGATAACTTAGTCAGGAGGAAAAGGCAGGTAAGCAGATTATTATACTTAATTTCATTAAGATGAGTAGTTATACAGTATATGGGGCTATCAAGGAGTGACAGTGAAAGATTCTCTGGATTTGATTACTAAAATACTTAATTATTTAAAGAAAACCGTAGCATAAAGTAATCTAAAAATATATCAAAAATAATTTTTAATAAAAAAATCCAAGACAAAAATAGTAATATAATGATTAAACACTTATAATTGAAATGTTTCGTAGTATTGTAAATCAATTGTAGAAAGCATTTTGATTAATTCAATTATTTTCAGAATCTTTCTTTTTAAAGTACGTCTTACCCCACAGAGAAAAGAAGATTGAAATTTTACTTCTGGATCCCAAAATATATTTATCTTCACACCACAACAATGTTGTTTTTAAATTGGAATGAAATTCTGTTATAATAGGTCATAAGACAAAGGTCAAATATTGATGATATACCCAAATTATCATCATCTGATAATCTGAAAACATTACCCTTACTAAGGTATCAATAATGTCCTATAAAGAAATATTGTACCAAAGTCAAAGTCAGCACCTTTTTACAGTTAGACCTATATTATATATATATATATTAAAAAAGCAAAATCAGAGTTTGTTTATAATAATATTATTTATCTGTTTTCAGTACAAATTATTTCTTAGCTGCATCAAAATATGCTCAGAGGCAAAAGGCTTTGTTTGTAATACTGTTTTTTTAGAAGTGAAATCAAAGATTGTATTACCTTTTTTCTATCACAAATAAAAATGGTCAAAGGTACAATAATCTCCCCCTACTTATAGAATGACAACTTAGCGATCAATTCTGAAGAAATAAATCTCATTATCTCCCTAATGAAAGAAATGTTTTTAAAAAGATATTTTTGATCAATATATCTATCCATCGACAGATTATTTCCTTACGACTGGTATTGATAATAATTTGTGGAGAATGATGAAGTAATACTTGTTACAATTCGGGGAGGGCTATTTAAATCCCTTTCAAAGAATTTTCCAGATAGCATATATACTATTCATTAAGGGTGGTTTTAACATCCTCCAACTATGTCAGAGAATATAAAAGAATCCATGGTACTAAATAAGTATGAGAAGATAGAATAATTCTTAATGTTATAATGCAGATTATTAGAAGTTTTGTGGATTATTTTACTACCTATCGCAACCCTTTCATCGCCCTCATTTTAAAGTCTATACTCAAATGTAAAATATTTGAAGATAAAAACATTCAGTATATTTAAAAACTGAAGAACGTATGTATTATTTTTCAGTTTATATTTTCTTCCCAAAGCCTCTACTTTGGTAGAATTTTATTTTGTTTTGGCAATTTCATTGCACTGGAAACTCATCAATTTTTATAAAAAACAGAGAAAGAATTTTTTGGATTGAAATCAACGCTAATACTATAAAATATTGTCAATTTTGATATGGTTTATTAATTGGTTGGTAGAATAATACTTTTTAAAGCTATAAAAACCTATTTATATGAAACAAACCTTATTTAAATTTTAATTTATACATTAAAAATGTCTTAATTGATAACATAAGCTCCGTATCTAATCTTCTGTTGGACAGAATGCAAGTAGCAGCATGTAGTGAAGCTTCTTGAAATTCTTACGTTTAGATTCTGAAAGGATTAATATGTATAAATTCATATGATCATTTTATAAAATCCATTTAATTAATCATTACGTAATCGGCACGACGATTATATATAATTAAATGATGTAAAAATTGAAATGGCAGGATTATTTACTTTTACCTGAAAGACACGAAGCCTACACTACCATATAATGTATTATATTGATTATTCTAATCTTTGCCGTTCGCATCTGTACAGTAAAACCTTTGTCTTCCATTGCCTCGCCTGGAAAAGCTTACTCTGTACCTTGTATATCCTTTTACATTGTTAATCAAATCTGCAGATTCACGTTGGTACCTTTGCAATAATTCCAAAATTTATTGGAATCATTGAAAATGTACCATTATAAAGCTTCACAGTCTATTTTGTTTTTTACCTTCCTTGCACTATTAGACGAACAGATGTCAATTATCAAAATTTCTCTGACGACTGTTTTTATTATTTGGATTCTAAAAATGATTAAATATGTTACATTAATATGCACATGATTAATTAATCAGTTAAAAAAATATTGCAGAAGATTACAGAAGATTGATACTTTCCCCATAAGTATTATTGTATTAATACTAAAACTGTATAATTTTAAATTATTTTTATAGATGATGATATATGCGTTGATGTTATTCAGTAAATGACCATTAAATTTGAATATATAAATTGTCTTCCCTAACTTACCGAAGAACAATAATAGAATTCTTGACCATTAGACATAGGTTTGTATTATACAGGCTGAAAGTAATAATATTGCCATTCCAAATCAATTCTTCCGTTGCTGTGAGGACTATTACCTAATAATTTCACACATCATATTGGTCTAAAAAGTAAGACAGCTGGGTAACTCACTCAGTTTTGATGACAGATGGTGAAGAATGAAGGAAATATAATTTTATATAGCTTTATTTCACTTAATTTCATCCTGGCATCAAAAATATTTCACAAAATAGGGCTAAAAGAGAGGATACCTAAAAAAGTTTATATTTATTACAATTTTCTTGCTTATATTTATTTACTTATATAATATGTAAAATATTTTACTTAAAACACGCAACTTTTAACACGTTTCCTACCCTATGGCTCGCCTATGATTCGAATCCAATATCTAATGAAATGAGTTCCCTCTACTACAGATTAAGAAAGTTGAAAAAGGTGTTTAGATAAATTATATGAATTAAATATTTAATTAGATTAGATAAATTGTTCATATCACCAAAGTAAGCCATAAGAATGAGCTTGTTAACAATTTAAAAACATTCTAGTAGTTACTGATCCGCGATTAGAGTTGAAACTTCATTTATTATACGTTTGCTAGGCAAAAATTTCCTATATTTACCATTTTCTACATTTGTGATGTTATAGTATTTTTCAACACTTATTTTTTATGCTCTTTTTCTTTGAATAAAAAAATCCAAATTAGAACAAATTCACTCAACCATTTGATCATGTAATTTTCATGAGTTGTCAACAGATTAAGATTTGACCTACTCGAATCTAAAAGAACGGAAGAGTTCTCTTCCACTCTGGGATACTTCACAACATAGATTAGAAAGAAAAAGGAAATCATGTTTCCTTTCAGAAGAAGGTAAAAGATGCAAAATATCTTATATCTTCTTTGAAAGGAACATTGAGAAAAATGTTCCTCACATTTTCTGTTTATGCTCTGACAGTTGAAAATTGTGCTCCACATCACAATAAAGAATAATATTAATGTAGATAAATCAATACAAGTCAGTAACATATGATAATTAGAGTTTTGATGTCCTAGAAATTAGATAGGATAAAAATAAATCTGAGATTCAAGATACGAAAAAAATATTTCAGGCCATTTCAAAGTAAAAAATATTATATTTTAATTGAAAGAAATTAAGTTGCATCTTCATAGCTCAATCAAATTGTTAGTTCCTGAAATTTGTCATATTAAAAATAAACTGCGTATTTATTGAATTTTTCAAAGAGATTTTGAATAAAAAGAAAAGAAACTATTACTATGTTTTAAACAATAGCATCCATGTAATTTTTCCAAATATTTTAAATTCTAAAATATATTACAGAACAAATTAAATTGCTTTATTATTAATGACTTGCTCTATTATTACTTACAAAAGATTCCAAATTGCGTTTTTGAAGCTAACGTATCATCTTTGAAACATGATTAAATTTTAAAGAATTATGAAATTGATACCACAAATTGAAAGATGCGCCAGCATTTCTAAAGTTCGGATTAATTCTAATTTATTTTAGCTGTTCGCAATTGTTATTCACTCTTACATTCATTTATTTTTTATAAGTAAATTAATACTGTGTTTCAATTCTGGTATTTTACTAAATAAATTACCTTTTTCATTTATTTTTAAATAA
>JAPMOQ010053704.1:8167723-8209657 GCA_026543055.1 Argiope trifasciata | reverse complement strand
AATAAGTAAATTAATACTGAGTTTCAATTCTGGTATTTTACTAAATATTTATGCAGCATCGTTTACCGATAATCCCAATATCAAAGTTTCAACGTATACTAAAGTTACCAATGAATTTGTAAACATCGGGAACCAATAAATTTGAAATTTATTATTCAGATTTTCATTACTGTTTTATAAAATTGAGAAAAACATCCAGAGAAGATTAAATTGTATCTTATTTAAATATATTCTTGTATCAAACTTTTATTCATATTTTAAATCGTCCAATATCAACATTGTCCAGTTTACGAACATATTTAGAATTTTAGTAACATTTTTACATAAAAATAATCTATTAAAAATAATGGAATCAGTAGAATATTAATATATTGTTCACTATTGATGCTAAATAGTTGAGGTTATAAAAATGTTAATTCGTTTCGTATTACAGATCCTTCAACATAAAATTAAAAACCACAGATAAAAAGTAGATTAATTACAATGGTGCAGAATTCCAGGTTATTTTATTGATGACACAATGACAAAATAAAATAACAAAAGGAATAACAACTAAGCAAATATTCAATTTGAAATTTTATTTCTGACCCGTGGGATTAAGTGCAATTTAAAAATTAAGTTTGATATATAACTAGCCACAATAAAATTCATTAAGTTGTGTTAAGGAATTCTATTTGATCAGTACCTTGGTAACACAAATTCTGTTTTTAATTCAATATTTAAGTTCTAAATAAAAACGAAAAAAAATACATGAAAGTTTTAATTAAATTATAACAATTTCTTAGTAATTAAAATGTAATTTTTGAATGCTTAATGAGAGTGTGATTTAAATGAAAATAAATAGATTTCTTGCTGTAAACAATGTAATTTCAAAAAATATTAATAAATACTTTTAATATATATAATTAATTGTACTTACCTTAAATTTCCTTTTGTCTGATCAGTAGAAAGTAATCCAATCATAGAGAACATTATTTCATCAAATATTGACGAGAAACACCCAAAAATAAACAAAGAATCACCAAGTTTTTTTCAAGAAAGCTGTCACAGTATCTTAAATTTGAAGAATATTTTTAATCGGGTATGCCGCAGAATTCCTCAGTTGAAACAGAGGAATATCTTTACTGGTTTATTTTACATGAAAACTTTGGCTTTGCTAATGCTCCTTTATTTTCATATATTTGATATATGAGTTTTCAACATATTTTTAAAATGCATCGTTATTACCTTTTGATGCGGTTAACGATGAAAAGAAATTAAAAGAAATTATTTTAACTGCCTGTTTTTCCCAGTAGATGTGTAACTAGTTTTGCTATTTCAAATCCATGCTTGGAATAGGATAAATATCATTATTTTGCATCATAAAGTATAGATATTCTAATATTTTGCCATACTAAATTGATGAATTGTAGAATAAATGTTTAAATAAGTAGATAAAATTGAAAGTTAAGGCAGGATTCAAAAGACAATTATAATTATCAATCGTATTTTTCTGTAATGATATTTGAACAAAAAAAAAAAAGATATCGAATTGCGAAGATGTTCCTTCATTTCAAATTTAGAGTTAGAGTTACGACTTCAAATTCAGAAAATTGCGTTTTAGAGACACGATTCCTTCAAAGAATTCATGCACATTAAATAACCTGAAACAACTCAAATAAATATGTAGTCGTGACACAAAACTTATCAAGGCAGTATGGTGATTGCTTTAAAGGGGGCTGCAGATTCATCTAGCCAACTACTCACCTTAATTTATGAAGATTATTTTGGAATAATCTTCTTCTAAATAATATTCAGAAAAGATAAAATTTTTACCTTTTTCTTCTTACATACATTTATGAAGATTATTCTGAATTAATTATAATTAATTAATGTATTCTTAACTAAATTTATGAAAATTATTCTGAATTAATCTTCTTCTAAATAATACTCAGACAAGATAAAGTCTGTATCTTTATGTGTTTGTATCGTTTCTATTTGTATTTGTAATTTCAAAAAGATTTAAATTTTGTGTCTGGGACTTTTTGAATCTTATTTCAAAACGAGATGATAATATATTCAATAAAAGATCCAAAGAACAATTGTTTAAAAATACTTATATATCAATATTTAATATGTGTTTGCGCAAGCAATAACAAACCATTTCGAAATTGGGAGCAAAAAATGTTTACAGTTGATAACGGACAGGACGTTTTAAGCGAATTAAGCTAGAGCTCATACAAAAATTATTTTTAGCATATGCGTGAATAAATATGCGAAATTACATACTTAGCTTTTTTCTGTAATTTTGCTACCATGTGGCTTAGTGAAGATTTTAATTTTACATTTTGAAAAATTTATACAAGAAACACTTTCAACATTTGTTAACAATAATTAATATCTGAAAAACAAATTTTATCGAAGGATGCATATCCATTACATATATTGACAATACATTAAGAATTAAAAAAATTACTCACTATTGTGTCGAGATCTAAAATCTTAGAACAACTGTCTTATATTACTCGAGCGATTGTTGCAAACTTTAGATCATTTGAAATACATTTCATTCAAGCATTTCTTATTTTTCCTTTTTTTCATAAGAGCAGATTACAAATATAGAGTTCATAAGTTTTTTTCCCTTATTTTTTATTTCTTACTTTATTTAGTGGAATCCATGAAACTGAATTTGAAATTTTGATCTGATAAATTTGAAAGGGGAATATATATATTCAACAAAATTGATAAAAACTGAACTAGTTAATATTTTAGTGATATTCACTTCATATTTAGTTAAATTTAATAGATTTTATGATTTTTCTTTGGTTTATTTTCTTAAATATGCCAAAATTTTATAAATATATAAGAATTAATTGTGATAAAAAATGAAATATGCGTTAAGATATAATATATTGCTTCATATTAAACTGCTTAATTTTTATTTATTTTTTTACTTTTATTATACAACTATGCCAGATTGCACTATAAGCCTCCATATTGTTTAATAATTAATGATATAAAAAGGATTTGTTTTACTACATATCTGCACCCAATGATTACGAATTAAATATAATTTTCTTACAATTATTCGTTTGATTCATTGTTTAATTCCGTAGAACATCCCAAAAATATTCCAATACAAAATACTTCTTGTATTATAAATGCAATAGTTTAGAAACATAAATATATTTTGCATAAAACTTTGAAAAAAAATATAACCAAATGAATAAAAACACAAAGATATGTAATAATTCAAAAGAGTGAAACGCAAAAAAGGAGAATTATGCAAGATATTGATTAACATTTAATTGAAAGTCCAATTAAAAATTAAAACAAACTTTCTTAGATATGAAGAAGTTTCTAATCTTGAAATAACAAAATCTCGAATTTTGTGCATTAGATATGGTCATTTAAAATATTATGTACAGATTTTTTACTGTGTAAGTCAGGTTGTTTACATAATTTATGCATATTATTACATGCTATAAATATAATCAGGGTGCAAATTCTCATTTTTTCATAACCTGTAATATTTTTCCTTAAAACTTATTTGTGATAAAAATTTAAGGAGGAATAATTTGTAATGAGTTAGGTAAAATTTAATGAAAGTTGATTTTTCTGAATTAATTCTGTTCTCAAATAATGAAAATCATAAAGCTTCTCTAAAACAAAACACTGTTTGGAAAAAAAAATATTTTATGTATGTATTGCCAACTGTTTGAAAAAAAAATGAATATACTGACAAATGCAAATGAAGCATCAGTTCGAAGGTAGAAGAAGGAATTTAATAAAAGAATTGTCTCTCAAGATAACGGAAAAGATTTAGAAAGATAGGACCTATCGTAATTTTTCAGTCAGAAAAAACTATCTTGTTTACTTAAGAATGCATTCATTCAATCTGCTATGAATCAATGTCTGCAAAAAATAAGTTGTCTGAGAAAATGGATTTCGTTTAAGTAAAATAACATTGAAACAAAATAAACATTTCATAATAGAGGAAAAGTACAAGAACATGACTTTTTTGATTGCTACTTTCTTTCAGATCATAAAAAAAAAATGATTTAGGATGAATAATGGCTCATTGTCCAAAGACGAAAATAATATGAAATAAAGAAATATTTTTTATGGCGTGCAAATATCTCAGAAGAGATTCATTTATTGAAGAAGAATTCATTCTTAAAATATGACATTAAAAAGTACAACAATTTCCTTTTTTCTTATTTGATATCTGTCTGAATAAGCAGCAAATTTTTAATGAGAAACCAGTATTTAAATACAAAACAAAAATATTACGGCATTTTAGAAAAATTCTTAAAATTCTTTTTGAATAAAATTAGGAACTGTGGATTTAATGTTTTCTCAAAAGTAGAGAATTTTGTTTGTTAACATGAATATATTTTTTTTCAGTCTTGTACTTCTTAGAAGTGAATTCTTTGTTAAGAGAAAAAAAATATTTATCATATTATGCAGTTGCATTTTCTTTTGATTTCAATTTTTCTGAAACACTGAAAATGCTCGTGAACTGATTATTTTCATTGTTTTTAGAGATGAAATTAGCAGTTCCAGGTATAAATTAAAATTTAGATAAATTTGAAAAGAAACTTATGTTTAATCACTAAAGTATATTAATATATGGTATTGGATATAAAATAGTACGCTTTTCTCTTTTAAATTTAGAATTTATTATTTTATCTTGAAAATAATGATTGTTAAATCGTATATTTTTATGCTAATTAATTTGTGGTTAAACTATCAAAAGGAGAACTTTTTAAATTTAAAATGCCTTTAGAATGCAACTTACTTTATCTTATGCTTTTTTATAAAAAATTTTTTATAATGATTTATTCTGCACTTTATGTGCTTTTATAGATTTATCCTTCATAAT
The DNA here is from genome assembly GCA_026543055.1 of Argiope trifasciata. Classification (NCBI taxonomy): domain Eukaryota; kingdom Metazoa; phylum Arthropoda; class Arachnida; order Araneae; family Araneidae; genus Argiope; species Argiope trifasciata. The sequence goes on along the minus strand of JAPMOQ010053704.1, from coordinate 8,204,793 downwards.
TTACATGGGCAGTATATTTTTAGGAAAATCATTTCCTTTTAATTTTGTATCCTTTTTAAGGTTTCAATGCTTTACAAATGTGAAAAAAATTACCACATTACACTTAATGTAAAAAGTGGCATTCATTTCACAAGACCATTAATGGTAATGTAGAAAAGCATAGGAAACACTGCGCGTTTCCGAAATCATGGCACGAGAAAACGTAATTCGTAATATTTCCAACAGTTAAAAACACCTCATCTTACAGGCATTTCACGATGGTATATATATATATATATATATATATATATATATATATATATATATATTACAAATTGCTGGAGAAGAGCTATGAACCCAAAGACGAGACCTAACCACTTTAGGATTTTAAACTTAACCAATTTAGGCATTAGTGTTTAATCGGTGATTTAAGTTTTTACAAATAAGGCTGTTGATAGAAACGAAATAAGAAGAAATACTCCTAGCAAAATAATTTAATGATGAACTCATGTTCTAATTATTGCTTCGTAATTGTAATGAGTTAAAAGATACTTAACGTTATACTTTCTACAATATATCTCATGCTTGTTGTAAGACAATGCATTATGAATGGATTTCATCCATCTTTTAGCAAAATTAATTGGCTATAATCAAATATTTATTCATGCATTTCAACTATTTTTCTTGCCACTAGATCTGTATTTTTTAATGACTCTCATTTTATTTACTGTTCCCCAGTGTTTTCATTCCATAATAAAGGGATTCGTATTAAAAACATTTAAACACTATGAGCAATAACGGTAGATCATAGACTAACAACTTGAGATTGAATTAACGATTTACATTTTTTTTCACTTCCAAAAAGAATAATTTGTTTCCAAAATCTCATTCCAGAAAATAAATTGCTTTTAACGGTAAAAAAAAACTATTTTATAGAAAACAGTTACAAAATCTTTTCAGACAATAAAAAAAATGCTGCCTTTCAAACAACTAAAAAAGAAGAAAAAAAAACATTTTATTCTCTATCCAAAATGATTTCAATATGTAATGATTAGAAAATAGCATTCTTCGAAACATTGCTCTATTTCAAGATTCTTAAAGCATCATTATCTCAAATTAGTTTTTTCTTTAACATTTCACTTTGATTTCAGAATAATTATAATTGATGGTACTGTCTTTATTGTATGTTTTAATATTTTCTCTTTTTTCATCAAAAAGGTATTGGGGAGCTCGTGGCTGTCAGAAAAAAGCGCTGTTAAAATGATGAATGAGTTCCTCACTTTACATTGACACGTTCGCTGTCTCCTCGGGTGTATCCACTACTCCTTTTTCTTTCTGGTCACTAGAAAATAAAAATTAAATGAAAAAAAATGCGTGCATGTCGACATATGACTGTCATACCATACCTCTTTCTTGTATTATTTATTATGCCTAAATTATTTTCTATACTCTTGAGTTCCTTTTTTTTCTTGGTTCGTCTTTTCTTGGTTGAAAAGAAAATTTGATTTTGCCGCGCATTGTTAAGGTATCAAGTGTATATTGGTTTTCGCCTCAAGTGCATACAAAAAAAAAAATGCAGTTTTTCTGGAGTATTATTCTTCGATAATATTTTTGATATTAATTACTGCAAATATTATTACATTTTTAAAAAGAATATCTCAGTATTTTTAAATAATAAGAAAAAATTTTAATATCTTCAGGCGAAGAGATAATCTCCTTTCACCATTTTATACACAATTATTCATTTTTATGCGCATATAAAACCTTTTAATGAACTAATATTTTTGAAACGGTTAAATTGATTGTTGTATCGTATATTTTCTATAAAAAGCCTAAGATAAATTATTAAATTTGGAAAAAAAATGTTTCAGCTTTCAAACAATGAAAATACAAAAACTTAAAAGTAAAAAATTAAAAAAAAATTTAATTCATAATTATGGTCATTTATATAAAATAAAAGAGATAAAAATAGTGATATAGTAATATAAAGATGAGAATCTTAAGATTATAGAAAGATCTTAATATTTAAAAGAAAGAAACATAATAACATAAAAGTCAGCAATTTTATTATTATTTTTTTAAATTTTTATATTTGTTTATTTCCGTTTATACAGATTTCTTTAACCATGATAATTGTGTTCCAAAATTCAAAAACTATTTGATATTTTTGTAACTTAGGTTAATGTTTTAAATATTTTGCTTTATTTTTGTTTTTATTCTATAATCATGCATTTCTTTTCACTTAATGAATAAATGTAAACAGGCGTTATGAAATTTTTAAAATTCAATTCCTACTTAGGACAAACAAAGTAAAAAATTTAAATTTGTTATTTTTAATTAAATGATTGTCAAAAAATTATTAAATATCAAGCAATTATTGAATTTCGCAAGAAAATTGAAATCGAATTTTTCACTTTTACCTGAAAAATACTGAAATTCTTGTATTTTATCGAATGAGTCACTGCTTGTTTATTTAGGAATTTCATTAAACTGCTAAAACTCTATTTAAAGTACAAAGAATAATTTAATTTAATTGAAGAATAAATATTTGAAAAAATAAAACTGTATTAAAATCAAGTATCATCCACTACAAGTTTAAAAAATGTATTTGAACTTGAGTGGACGAATAAAAAGTATTTAATTAACGATTGCAAATTTGAACAAGATATATATAGGGAGTGTGTGAACTAGTAGTAGAAATTACAAAAATAATTAGAAATGTTAACCAAATTGTCATATAAAGATTTTTTTAAACAATATGCTGTATATTCTGGAGCAATATTAGTTAAACTTGATAAATGTACACATATAGTGTTCTGCATTTTTAAAATGTTATTTTATACTGTCTATTTAAAGTACTTGATAAATTATAGATTTTAACAAACCGTCTCATTGCTAAAACTACTTGTGATAAAAATTTTACTGCTTATTGTTAAGCAATAACACTTTTTTACTCATGAAAAACTTTAATGAGGGATCCTCTTGCTTTATTGAAATTTGTTAATGTATATGGCTCGCCATTTAGGCTGTCTTAAATAGATCGTTCATGTTATTTTGAACTTCCTATATGAGGTGATTTTCCATCATAAATGCGAAAATCCAACAGCTTTTATGTATAGCTCCATCATTTTAAGTCGAATTTTTTGCTATCATTTTCTTCTAATGCAACGTATGTGTATAGTTTAACCTGTAATTAAAAGGTTAATTTATAATCCTTGATAGAAATTAACAACGCAGAAAATATTTCTGATTTTGCGATCCATCGCAGTTCTCATATAAATAAGGTGGAGGGGGAAGTGGGTATTTTAATTGATTATCTTTTCAATCAAAAATATATGTCAATATTGGGATTTTGATGTATTTCTAAATATTTTGTTGATAAAGAGTTAATTCACTGGCCAAAGAAATGACCAGTTTCATCACTTTTACATACGAATTATAAGTTGTTGAGATACTGCATAAATTATGAAAATTATTCTTTAGTACACATAAAGCTTTGATAATGAATGAGGCCCTTTTCAATATTCATAATTAAAGAAAATACTTGGTACCAATAAAAAAATTCTTATATCAATTTGCAATTTAATTATTTCCACTTTAACTTAAAGTTGAAATTTTGTTTAGGAAAAATCAGAGAAATATAGCAAATTATGGCTTAAGGGTTTTATGATGTATGAATAAATTATATGACTATCAAAGTTAGAATTTAAAAATACATCGACGAACAAGCTATTAAAAGACAAGTATTTTAATGAAAATTCTAAAGAGCACTAAGATCATATTCCGACTGGTAGCTAAAGGAGGTTAGTTAATAATATATATAAGAATAAGAAAAAAAATTAAAAATACAAAATTAACTCAATTTCAGTTCCTGTTTCATACTGAAAAATTTTTAGGATAATAAAGCTTTTGACTTTATTATTTACTTCCCCAAAGATTTATTTCCTCTATTTTCACAATATTTTAAAATGAATTGGGCTTCCCTTAACATTTCTAGTTTAAGCTATGAAACATTATCGCAAAAGAACGATGATTTACAAGCAAATTAAAATTCGACAATGGCTTTTAGAAAGCGAGTGAAAAATCTATGAAATAACAATAAATATGATACCTAAGGTCTCTCTCTTGAAATTCTAGAGAAGATAAATAAAGAGCTAAAGTGTTGATTTACCGCAATTACGATAATTAGGTATAGTTAATTAATCACCCTTTATATTCTATCTTAAATAATGAGAAGTAAAATAATCCAACTTAATTTCATTTCAAGATACCGAAAAGCTGATATATTTCAAATGCCAAATAAGAGTATTACCAATAATTCGCCAATTCTTCCATCCGCGTAATTTTATGATGGTGAATAACAAAAATTATTGTTTTCAAGTACAGTAAATTAAATTTCTTACCAAAATCATTTAAGACAAAATATTGTCATGATATATCAATTGCTATGTAGAACAAATTACAATCAGTTTACAAAGGTAAAGAGAGATTAAGCACCAGAAATATTATTGAACAGCAACTTGCAGTTTAATTTTTGACAGTAATGGTAGATTTTAAATATAGATAATTTGTTAAACCTTCCTCATTTATACTTGAAACTCATTATTTTAAAATTTAGACAGCCATATTTATATAAATGTTTTGTTAAAGGATTCGAAAATGCAAATATTTGCAGAGTTAAATTAGATAAATGATGCTGTTTGTAATATATAGAATGTGAAATTTTAATGCTGTTATTGTTTGATGGTTACTAGATAACTGAATTTTATTAAATAACTAATAGATCATTTGTTAAAGCGTTGCTTTTTGATTAGTTAATATAGTTTAGTGAAAGTAATTTCAAATATATATTTGAATTTCTTTAATTATTGAACTGCTTAGTATCACTTCAACATTTATCAGTAATTCACTTAGATTTTTATGTATTTTAAATTAACTGTAAGTAAGATTTGTTTAAAAATAATTTTTAAAAATTACCTTTGAAATCATATGCAAGTAGAAGGCATGTTAAATGATAGCAGCTAAAAAGTAATGCATTATTAATAACCATACTGAATAAGTATTACTTCCAAAATTTTATAATTATTTTATGTTCTAGTTATATTTTTCCTTGTTTTTATTTCTAATTCATGATAATAGATACTCTAATAAAATGCAATAAGAAATTATAGTATTTCAGTACATTTTGGCAAAATCATTTTCTGCAGTTTTCAAATACCATAATATATATCATGACTAGATTAAAATTGCAATGAAGAAAAAAATCCTGGAATAATATTATTTAAGAATTGTTTAAAAACAACTGTATTCGAGTAAGGAACGAAATATCTTTTAATAATGGAATTAGTGAAAGGAGATAATAATCGGTCGTTTGATTTTTATTTGAGGATGAACAGATTTTGACTATTTTTATTTCCACATATAATACAACGGATATTTAAATGAAAAGGAACGAAACAACATTGTGAGTAAAAGTGGAGACTATTCAAAATATACGTCATCGGCCTGAGCACAAATATCCCATTAATTAACTAACTGAAGGATTCCTTGTCCCCAGAATATCTGTGACTGTGACGAGACCTAGTTCTTCACAGCTTCTTTGCGTTTTCCGTCTGAGTTGAAGCACTTCCCCTTCAGATGCTTTTTCAGAGCCATAAACTCCGACGCGTACTGTGTGACATTCCGATGACTACGCAGGTCCATCAAGAACAAAAGATCGGAGCTACACCCAGAGAGTGTTGTTCAGCTCCATGAAAATATACGTCCACACGTCTCCGAGGTCACACACGGGAAATTGGCCAAGTTCAAGTGAGGGCAGCTCGATCATTCAACCTACTGCCCAAACATGTCACTCTGCGACTTTTATGTGTTTGGTCCCTTGAAAAAACATCTGAAGGCGCTAACTCAAGGATATTGTAAATGACTGCGTCTCATCACGGACACATGAACTTTTTATTTATACCCTCAGTATCGTTTCGTACTTTTTCATTTAAACGGCCCTTGCATTCCAAAGTTTAATTTTAATAATGAACATTTTTAACAAATGATTTTCAGTCTCCTTTATATAATTTAAGTAATAATATCCCCTTGTACACCTGGCCCTAATTCAAAACCCAAACTGTTCTATCTCAGTTGAATAAATATTTATGAAATGAAGAGTGGTCCATCCCGTAAGGGAGTCCTGACCTTGCTGCTGCCGAGTTGCCTGATCCGTGTTCAGTAGCGGAGAACAACTGAATATAAGGAGCGTTTTAATTAGATGTAAATGAAAAAATACAATCTCTTTTGAATATTCAAAAATAGAAAAAGCAAGTAAATTATAATTAAAAGTACAAGATTGATAAAGTTCAGAGTTTATGCATTGAGCTCATTGCAATTTTGATATTAATTTGGAGATAGTGTCTTGACTTTCAGAAACAGATTTCCTGTTTCCTATTTTTAACTCTCGAGAGTCTCTTTTCTTTAAAATTTTCCACGTAGAATGAATTTGTTTCTCCCACCTTTTTGGAAAACTAACGTCCATTTTCTTAGTCAGCTTTTACAATAATGCTACGGGAGATTAGCAAGAACTAAAAAAAATTCAGTAACCTAATATTCTTTTCTAATCAGTACAGCGATCAGTTTTTTGTTTCAAAATTTTAATAGCCTCACATTATTTATTGTGAAGAAAAGCCTTGGAATTATTTGCATTAAGACGACTTTATAAAATAAGTATAAATCATTATTTTGAATACAGTTTTAAGAAAAATGTTTAGTAACTTTGAAGAAGTAGGAAGGAGAAGAAATTTTCAAAGATAAATATTTCATTCTTTATTAGAATGAAATTTCTAAAGCGTTGATAAACATTCTAGCATAAAAGGATTTTGCTGAGTTTATATTTATGATAATTATTATGGCTTCCTAAAATATTTAAATACTATTTTGTTTTCTTAAAATGGATTAATTGTGATGAGACTTATACTTACAATATATTATTAATCGAGTAGGAAACTAATGTTCTTTCAGTATTTTCTCTTACTGGCAATATTTAAAAACAACAACCATCCAGTAATTAAGTAAAGGCAGATGCTTATCTGATATTATATCTTTATTTCCACTAAAAATGACAATGCTATGGATCTGTTATCGATAATTGTGCAGAATTTCTTAGTTAAAACTATATGAAATGTATGACGAATTCATTGTAGCATTTCGTTTCAAAGCTTTCAATCGAAACCACAAGTCATGGCTAAAACTAGATAAAATTCATAAGATTTTGTTGCAATAACGGTATTAGATATTTATATTTTCCTTTTAATCATTTATATATATATATATGTTTGTGCAAAGATAAATACAATAATCATATTTAGAATTTAAATATTCACATAAATTAGTTTTCCAACAATTATAAGTAATATTTGACATATTTTATTATTTACAGTTAACAGTTGCTTCACTTTATGCTCCAGATAAAAAGCATATTTATAAACTATAACCTATATTATGAAACAAATAGTGAAATAGTATAGAAAATATATAGCAGTCAAATGACTATTGTGGGTGCTATCTTTTGTTTCTGAAGGCCTTTAGAATTTAATATATGAGCAAGTAAATTTTAAATTGCGCATGTTTTAAACATTTTATTTCGAAATTTTCACAAACAATTTAGTTATTTTGAGTTAAATCTTAAAGTTAAATTCATTTTTATCTGATTATGCACCTCGTAATTAAGGATGAGATGCTTTCAGTATGGTGGTTGGATCTTGCCAACCCGGTGGATATAATAAAAGAGGAGTTTGACCCTCCCGTCGATGAAGGGACGTTCTTTCTACGGGGAGGGTTTACGTGGCCGATGATGGCCATTAGGACTTAATCATCGTTCAACCAGTGTTGCTGTAGCGGCGGTTTGGCCATTCAATTTTCGGTTCGCTATTTGCTTTCGGGGTCTGAGGTCAGTAATATAACATATTATATGAGATATATTTAAATCAAACAATTTCATTATGATAAAAAATTGAATTTTTTTTTTGTAATTTCAGTTTTTATTTAATTATTTTATTAATACATATTTTACATTTATATTTCACTTTTTCGGGTTTTAAATTAAAAATATTTTCATAAAAATAGCTACAAATCCTAATAATAGAACTTTATCTTTTTCTCAAAAATCCTTTTCTAATTTTTTTCTTTACTTGTAAACATGCCGAAGCTCATCTTTTTTCAACATTCAACAATAGTCTACAATCAGGCTTGATATCCATCCCCCTTTCCTGGATATCACCTTTCCATTTCCTTTATGTCGCAGTGAAATGTTTCATTTTGCACTTCGATGACGGCAGTTACATTCTGAAGGAAACGCCCCAGGCGAGAATGGAGAAAATGGAATTTAAAACTTGTATTGCACCTTAATATCTTGAAATTTCCTAAAAGCTGCTCTAAAATATATTTTTAGTGTGGTTCTCTTCGGTTTCGAAGAAGATGGGTATTATTAGACTGGAAGGATTCTAGAAAGGATTTTTTTTCGCGTTGAATGCATACAAATCAGCCTTTTGATTTTTAGATTTTTTTTCAAATCATTGGATTAAATACTTCTTTTTGTCTTGAAATTATTGTCTGGATTCTTCTACATAAAGTTTGTGTTGGAAAAATTGTATATCCTATTCTCCCATTTTATTGGTAAAATACGCGTTATATATTTTTTCCCATAAAATTTAAATTCTTTAGTGCTTTTTTGCCATATAACAGTTACACATTAGCAGAAATAATACTCAGGCATAACATTCTTTAAAAAATGATTTTATTTATAGCAGTACAAAGTGAAAATAAACCTCGATATTACAAAAAGCAAAATGCGTTGTACTGAAATGAAATTGCATACATGAAGAGATAGAAAATATGACCAGGAATTCATGTTGGGGGTATCAATAGTCTAATCAACTTACTTAGTTCAGAGCAATTTTTTAAACAGGTGTTTGTAAATTTAAACGAGAACTATAAACATATAAATTTATTGTTTCCATGATTAGCATATAAAATTGATTCTTGTTTAAAATCTATAAACAATTTTAGTAAACTCATGCTACTGACATAATTTTTTTTATTACAGATGCAAGTTTCACACATTAAATCAGTAATTTATGATCAAAATTTTTGAAAACATTTATTGTTTGAAGATCACTTTTCATCACATATCTCTATGATTATTTCAGCATATATTGTGTGTCAGTATGTATATCAGTTAAAAATGACACAGATAATTAAGGTTATTTTCATCATTTTAAAGATTTGCCGCAGGAATATTAAATGACAATTTAGAATGTCAACTCCCTATTCACTTTTTTCAGTAATGGTAGAGTACCATTTGTAATAACATTCCTTCTTAAAGCAAGACTAGAGTTATTTTGGGATGAGCCCTGTAATTTTAAACCACATTAAGGTAATAAGAGCGACATCTAAGCTGGCTGCTTTCTCTCTAAGCTTCTACATCACACCAATGTGGGATCTCTTGATCTCGACGAATTTAGCATGAGCCAGTACCGTTTACACTGTAATATTTTGACAGGAATGGGTCTTGAGCCTGAAAACATACGTTTCCGAAGCTCAGACACGGTTCCTTAAAAAATTAGACCTGTGATTAAACTGTACATGTTAAAATTTTATAATTCCGTTCTTGTAATATGCATCTAAAACAATTAAACAAAACACTTATTACTTTAAGATAAATGTTCCTCGCATATCTGTATAATCAATTCATCATATGTCTTGAGATTTCCTAAATAAAAGATATGAATAATAATTAAAATAAAATCTAACTTCTATAGGCATCAATAGAAAGAATCAAAACAGAAAGATGAAATAAAATTGAAAATTCAGAAATTTAATTCAACAATCAATTGCTTCGCTTATTGTAGAGCCTTTCTACGTATATAGGCCTCGTTGACCGTATAGCAGTATCTTGCATCTGGGATTTATAGTGTGTGTTCCAAAATGAAATCAATGGAAAATGCATTGTGCATATGAGACATGTGCTTGCTTAAAAATTCCAGCAGTTAAACTTGCTTCTTCTGGTAAGGATCAGAGTTCTGAAAGGCTGCTCAGGTGCCATCCTTGCAATCTGATCAGGAATTAAAACTACAAGGTTCTTCCCAAGACATTCCTAATGTAACTTCAGAAATCAAGTACTGTATCTTCAGGGAAATTTTTAGATATGCTTCTTGTGGTATACCACAGAAGTTTGATAAGCTTCTCAGGTGACATCCTTGTAATCTGACCAGAGATTAATATTACAAGGGCTTTTCCAAAGTAACTTTTGTGTAACTTTAAAAACAGAGTGGTTAATTTCATTTTACTAAATATTTTAATCAGAAATTTACATGTATGAGAACAGAAATATTATTTAAAACATCATAAATGCTGAAAGATAAAAAAATGGAAGTTTTTAACACAAGGCATTAAAATAATATTTTTTATGTTCATAATGTTACTAGAGTTTTTATGGTAAATGAATAATGATAGTAGACTTAAACCTGCAATTCTAATACCTGAGGTACAGAAGAAGTTGGTCAAACAGTACAATACTTTGCACGTAACAATTTAAATATATCAAACTACATCACGTAGTCTAGGTTTTATACTAATTTTTTTTGCAAGATATTGTACATGTTTTAAAAGTTATCATAAATATTTTACAAGTTGTAACGCGCTTTAATTTTCATTTGTATTTATCGCAAGTAAAGAATTATACCGTTTTTATTAACTAGTCAGTTAAAATCATTACAAAAAGTAGAACAAATTCCACACATTTCCTTTTATGTATCAAATTTTGACAATAAGAAAAGAAAAACTTTCTTTATTCTGATATGAATCTAATTTATGTGTCTTAAGAATTGATAAAAATTCCAGACACGATGTTATATTTTTCAATCTCGCAATGTAGCATAAATATTTTTCCTTGAATCCTTAAGGACCAAAATATTTTTTTCTTACCAAAATTTTAAAATATTGTTACTGGATTTTTAAAGCAATGAAACATTTTCAGAAGTTTAAAAGACCACATATAGATTTTTTTCTCTAAATACATTGTAGCTGTTTTAGAATCTCTGCAACCTCTCATTATTTATTGCTAAGAAATATACAAACTACTAAAGAGTTGCAACAAATGAGTTTCTTTTATAAATAATGATCTTGCAAAGTAATTATATTTCTTTACTTTGAATATTAATTTTCCTTCTTTAACAATAAAAAATTTACAGTGAAAAAAATATTGCATTTCTTTTTAAAATAAGACCTTAAGCTTTTTGAAAATATTGTTAAAGTAAAATGTTTTTGCTCATCTATTTTATGATAATTATTCGCTCTTTAAAATCTTCGAGTATCATTTTCTTTTCATATGTTAAACCCATTATAGTATTGCTTGTAAGATTTCAATGCATGTGAAGGAAGATATTATATAACACGTGTCTCATAAAAATATTCTCAATTAAATCTATATAAATAAAAGTCACTCTGGTTATGAATGCATAAATGCATGTTTGTATGCGTACTTGTATGCATATATTATACTTTTTATGTATGCATATGCTTTGCAAGTTTTATTAAGAAACTGGGCCAAGTTCAGCCAAGTTCAGCCAAATTTTGCATACATATTACATAAGACAAGAAAAAGAATATTTCATTATTTAAAAACACTTAAATTAATTAACTACTCAATTATTTAGAAATTAATTTTAAAAAGTTCCTTTTATCGTACTACTATTTTAAAAAAAAATATTTTCAGTTTTAATAGTGTTTTGATGATGTGCTTATTGGTCTTAATTAGTGATTTAAAATTAAGCTGAAATATACCACTCAAATAAATACAATCTTTCTTATTTATCAATATTTTTTTCCACATACTAACGGAATGTTGATAAGACTTTTCATCTGTGCTTCAGTATTTTTACAAAAAATGTGCATAATTATTGTAACATATATAAGATTAAGAACCTGAGAGAAAAAATTAGCTTTGGATGAATTTTAAAATCATAAGGTTTTATGATTTTCATCTGAATTAAAAACAAACAATAAAGGGATATTTGTATTATTGATTTTTTTAAATACAATAGCAAAGTTTACGATAGAAATGATTCTCATAGAAGGATTTTGATCTCTAGTACCTTCGGATATAACAACTAAAGTTAAATAAACTAATGAAAGTCGTATATCTCTTCTCCATATTAAATTATGATTCAGGTATAAGGCAGTGAATGTCTTTCATGGTATTGGCGAACAATAGTTATTAAATATACATCTTTGCAGTGAATCTAACATTTTTGCTTTCTTGTGAATAAATTTTCTGGACGTGTTTTTTTTCCTGGCCGAGTTAAATCAAAACACAGCTAAGGTGCAGTTGCATTCAAAAACTAGCTGCAGCTAGAAGTTTGTTTAATATTTATTTGAAACAAGCAAAATTTCAAAAAAAGATCAATTCAAATTCTTTTTAGTCTAGAACAAAAAACAACTGCTCTGAAAAGGCTTATGATATTATAGGTAACAAAAATACAAAAATTTAAAGTTGCCGAAATGTAAAATAGACAAATTAATCGTCTTTTCATCAAGTAAATAAATGAAAATAGATGTAAAAGAATGGATACCAAATGTTCATAAATTTAAATTAATTTAACATAAATTTCAGAACATTTTTTGTTTAGAGTAATATATTATATGAATCACGTAAGAATCCAATTATTATTAATAAAATTTATCCGATTTCATTTGGTAGAAAATGTATTATAAAAGGCAAAGAATAATTATCTAACCATATTTATAATATGAGAGAAGTTATTTTACCTTATTACTTTTAAAGAAACTATGCAAAATTTCCCCTTCTATTAAAACCATGAATGATTTCATTAGTATAGCTTTTAAATATTGTTAAAAATTTTAAGAAAAAATGTAGTTATGTTTTACTATCATTTTTATGTATACAAAAGTTGTTTATTCAAAAACTCCTTCTAATCATAAATGACATACCTTAATACATTTTAAATTTGATTGCATGCAGATCAGCTTCACTAAAAAAGCCTTTAAAAAATAGACTCGAAAAAGCATAGCAAGATTGAACAATTGTTTGATGTTTATTACTATTTCCCATTAAGAGTTGTTACGAAAATACACCACTTGTCTTTTTGTTTCCTAATACATTTATCTTCTCTAACTACTATTTCCATCTATTTTCATTAATTACACCTTCATTAACCATTTTTACTAACAGCGATACAATATAATCACAAGCCATTTATTATATACACTCAAATTAGAATTCAGCAGTGGTTACCAGTAATCCATTTAAAGAGCAAAAAAACAAGAAGATACAAGACTTCAAATCTATCTCACCATTTCTGAATTCGAGAAATGAGCTAATGATGTTGATTGATTGCAATGACGCCGAATTATTTAAGTGGAGTTAATTAATCAACATTTGCATCCACTCTTGACTAAACCGATTTGCAATAAAAGAATGCAGCTTAATTACGATTCAAGGTCTCAGACGGCTGCTACATTTCAAATGCCAAATAAGGGTATTGCGAATGATTCGTCACAGCTTCATTCACTGTAATTTAATTCATCTGAGGGAGGAAAATTAGTGCCTTGAAGATCCTTAAATTGAGTTTCTTCTCAAAGTTGTTTAGGATGACAGATTAATTTCTAAGAATTACTTCTGATAGGACAAATTACTGACAGATTACAAAGACTAAAACAGAATGGCAAAGAAGAGCCGTTGTTGAGCTACTTAATGCATTTTGATTCAAACTCTTCAGCGCTATAAATGCATTTAATATTGATGAATTGTTTAAACTTCATTCATTTCCCTTTAAAAGCTAAGATAAATGAATCTAAAATGAAAATATCAGCTGCTTTGTATGATATAATATGTTTGATGTGTTATGTAAATGTTTTATAATAATTAAATGGTTTGTAGATTAAATGTTAAATGCTATGCACCAGCGCTAATTCAGCATTTCTTAGACATACAGCATTTCAGATTTAACAAAAAACACATAGTTATATCCGTATAATGAAATTACTTTAATTATTTTTAGTTAAATATTATATTAACGTAAAATCGAGAGATATTACATTGATTAAAATTATTACTATTTCACTATTTTCCAATATATTCTTATTGAAACAATTGTATTGAAAATACTCTGAGTAAAAATTTAAGATACTGCATAATAGGTTAGATGAATAATTAAATTAAAATACATTACACAATACAATACATACATTACTTAAAACATTAGATGAATAATTCATCTTATTTAGAATAATTAAAACTGTAGTTTGTAAGAAAAATATTTGAATTAATTTCGGATGAGAATCGCCAATGCGCACAAGTAGGTAAAATATTTATTGACAAAAACTTAAAATTACTTGCTATAAGCAATAGAACTTTGCATAAGTCCTACCCGAGGATTTATGAGTCCTTAATGTGCTAATCTAAAATACTTTATTTTAAGATAAAGTATTTTAGATAATATTAGAACACTGTAATATGACCCTGGTATTTTTCTGTTGCTAGACAAGTATTATGATTATATATAATATAAATCATCAACATTTAGACGTTTCTCATTAGTGCAATATGCCATTTTATGGGAAATTTAAGATTTTTCTGTACTACTGCAAGCTAGGAGTTTTCATTTCATTTTCGGTACTTCTCTATTTCTTGTTAATTAACACTTTTACACCATAAAAATTTACTTTTCAACATTTTATAATTAACCTCCATAGAAGTAATTGTTTTGAATAATTGCCTATTTCTTTTTTTGAAAAAGACGTTTTAATTGGATGTATGTCACTTTTTTGTGATAATCTTATATTTATTCAATAGATGCTAAAATTGCAGGGGTTCAAACATCGCCATATTGACGTGGTGCAGTAATTTGCAGAAATAGGTATCTTATTTCTTATTTCCTGGAAGTAATCTAGCCATAACTCAAAACTTTTTGTTAAGTTAGCTAAACGTGCTATTGAAAAATGTACTTGCATGTCAATAGAAGTATTTATAAATTACTATACTTTCCAAAAGAAACTTTCAACATAAATTCAGACAAACATATTAATCAAAGGAAAGACAACAATTTTCAGACATTCTGATTCATGTATACAATTCTTAACAAATATTTTGCAGAAAAACGTTGATCTTATTTTGATATGAACATAATTTGTATGTCTCATAAACGGGTAAACAAAAAAAAAATTGTAGATTTACATTGTGGTATTTATTTGATTCATTTGCCTCTTTTGAATCAAATTGTTTATTTTCGTACTCAGATTTTAAAATATATTTAATGCATTTTTGAATCAGTTATTTATTTTCAGAAATTTATAAAGCCCATTTCTGCCAAAATGGTTATGTGGTGCTTCAGAATTCCAACAATCTCTCATTATTTATTATAAAGGAAAATAACAAAATTAGAAAAACTACAGCAAACGAATTATTTTCTTGAATGATAGTTTGGTGAAAATAATGATAGATGGATATATTTTTAAAATGAGTTCTGCCTTAGGGAGGATAAAAAATTTACATTAAAAGAAATATCACTTTCATTTTTAAAATGGTTCTTTGACTGATTCGTAAAAATGACAACAGCAAAATAGGTTTAGTTGTCATATTTGTATGGTAATTAGTTCTGTTTTGTCAGTTGTTTATATGTCGTTTTCTTTTCAAATAATGATCGAAACATAATGATAATTTTACATTTTTTTGTTCATTTTTGTGTGTAAGGAATGAATTAATGTCTCGGGAACTTTCCATACTGTTATTTCTGCATAGAGTTCTGTATTATACTTTGAAAAATTGTAAAGCATGGTTAGAATTTTCTTATAAATATCGAAAAAAATTGAATATAGAATATTTCAGCTCATGAAAAATTTCACATACTAATATTTTCTTAATATTGAATAGACTCAGATAAGAGAGATTAATTCATACTAATTTGCCGATTCTACAAGTATTTTGCATCAACATATATTTGTTTTTGAATATAATTTCATTGAAATTTCAAACAACCTTTCTAAGACCAACTATACGCCTTTACTTCTTTATATATAAAATCTACCGTTATGATTATTTGTAAGAGTTAAATAAGTAACCATAAGAACTCTCTTGCCAAAAAAAAAAGGTAATCAAGAATATATAACTCAATTAGGATTAATAATTCAATTATGTTGCGGAAATTAAAGTAAGGGAAAAAAACCAGGATAATATTTTTTCATAAAAAATATCACGTACTAATTTTCTCTTAATACCGAATAATCTTTTCATAAAAAAGACATTAATTCATTCCTATTCGCTGATTCTACAAATATTTTTCATCATCATACCATCTTTTTTTTTGCATTTAATTTCATTGAAATTGTAAACAATGCTTCTTAGACCATCCATATGCTTTTACTTAATTACTTACAAAGGTTTTGTTATGGCATTCATAATAGTAAAAGATGTATTCAAATGAGCTACCCTGCCAAAAAGTGGTATACAAGGATCTATAACTTCGCCAAGATCTACATTCCAATTACGTTGCTGATAGTAAAGCGTAAAAAAAACAAATCACACACACACACACACACACACACACACACACACACACACACACACACACACACACACACACACACACACACACACACACACACACACACACACACACACACACACACACACACACACACACACACACACACACACAAATACACAACCACATATATATATATATGTGTGTGTGGTTTTAATTTCCATTTATCCATTTAGAATTTCAGATTTTCCAAGATAAGAATATTTACATGGAAAAAAATATCTAATCTCTCTTATGATAATAAAAATCAGCAATAAATTAAAGCTTTGAATTAATTTTTGCAACGAAAGGAAAAAGAAGGAAGATATGAACTTTCTCAAATTAAAATGTATCTTTTAAATGGCTTTCTTCTAATTAAAACATTTCCAATTTAAAAGCGTTTTCATTTAGCACTTTCTCAAACGGTCATCTGGTGTTTTAAATTTAATCAGAAATCGGAAGCGACATGAGTGTTCAAATTTTTTTAACAGTAATTCTTTTAGTACTATTTTTTTATTCAATCACAACCGTAATCACCAGAAGAAATAATCTTTAATAAAGAAAATTAAACTGAAAAGTTAATCATAGATTTCATGTGAGAGATAATTGCCGGATCGCTTGATATTTTTTAGGATGGTTTCAAGAACGAAGGTAATGTTAACTAATTAATTTCATAGAGATAACAAAAGCCAAAAATTTAAGATTAGAATATTTGAGTAAAAGCATTACTTATAAGATTTTTTAGATTTTTTCCACTTTTTAATTTTTAATTTTATTTCTTTTAGTTAATTTTTTGAAATGTTATTTTGTATGAGTCCTTTTTTTCATTGATAAAAGCAGAATGCAACAATGGAATAAAATGTCGTATCAATATTTGTTTCTTAATTAAAACTAATAAAACCTTTCTGCATTTTAAATTAATGTTTTATCAGCAAAATTTAATTTATTACAACTCATTTATTTTCACTTCTTTCAAAAGCGAAAGAAAGTTGAATTTCTAATCATTAATTTTTTTTAACAAACATCATATTTTTGTTCCATATTCAACAAGCTTTACCCACATATCTTCCCCCGAGGCATAATATCCAAGAGTAAAAAGTAACTTTTCATTTAAGTCTAGCCTCCATATGATAGGACATGAGAAAATGACAACAGAATTTTTAAAGCATAGATTCAGAAATATTTAGACTGTCAAAAAGGTAAAAATATATGTTCATAAGTAAAACAATTTGCTAATATATACCATGTGTAAAATTTCATTTATGTAATTCACGTGTTCAATACAAAGAATCAAATTAATCGGCATATATTCTACTTTATTTGATATAGATTTATATATATATCAGTATATATCATTTTATTATATATCATTTTTTTTCTGTCTCTTGCATAAACACAATCATCGATCGAAAGATAGACAGTCAACTTATTGAAGGATATAGTTCAAAATTTGATACGCAATTTCACTAATAAATATATTTAGTTTATTTTTTAGATCCAACAAGTTATAAACTGACAACCATGATTGCAATAAAAATAATTAAGTTTCATAAACCTGCTTTTATAAAAGTACATGCACAGAAAATACATTTCAACGTAAATCGAAAACATAGTTTCCTAAAAAAAAAATCACAAAAAAAATCTCGTACTTTATTTTTTATTTTATTTCATGGAATATTACAGCAGGTTTGCACTTTCGCTGAACTAAAAAAATGTAACAACGTTGCCATTCACTTAAAATTTTGAATTGCAAATTAAATTTCTATTAAAAACTAGTTAAGTCGTATTTATCAGAAATTTAGCACATGGAAAACTAAAATAAAACAACCTACAAGAGATAGTTACACATGCACGAGAAATGAAATTAGCGTTTATTAACGAATTGTTATCACATTGACAAAAGCTCAAATTAAAAAAAAATTAATATCATTGCAAATGAATAAATATTAAATATCATTTTTATAAAAAAGTAAATTCAAAATATAACAAAATGTAAATGCTTTTACTTTATAGGGTTTTTATCTTGGTTTAAAAAAAAATTATTTTCATGTGTTTACTTGACTGCCATGCCATATATATTTTAATAAAAAATTACTTTTTTACTTCTTAATGCATTATTTAAAGTGTGTTTTCTACAATCCTTATATTTAATTTAATCCAATTTCTAAACAATTATATATTTCATCACTCATTATTAAAAGTAGTATGGAATCATAATATATATATATATATATATATATATATATATATATATATATATTCTCAAAATATCTTTTTTGGAGCTTTTTTTCTATATAAAGTAATACAAAATAATTGATTAATTAGTTATTCAGTTATGAAACCTATTGTTTTTCATTTTGCTATATAGCTGATTAAAAGCCGAAAAAAATAAATGTATTAATAAGATAGTAGAAAAAAAATCAATTACCACACTATATCCCTACAAATATGAAAAAAAAAAACGAATTTAAATTAAAATTAAAAAAAACTATTCCGTAACTCCAATTCCCTGTTTATTAGCTTCCACCAAAACTGCAGTTTATTAAATTCCCAATTACATTTTTTTCTTTCCTTCAACTATTTCCGCAATCTCTTCCTAATGATTAAACGCTCATTAACAAATCATGACATCAACAGGGAAACGTAGCCGTAAACGAAAAATTACTTTAAATTTCAATTAGACCACACTAGAAGTTTTCAAAATAACCACTTTAAATTCCAGAAATTTTAGGAGAAAAAAAAGTGACAAAATCTGGAATAAAAGTCTCTCTATTTAAGTAATGACTTAGCGATGTTGATTCGTGGGAATGAGGTTGAGTCTTTAAGTGGTGTTAATTAATCAACATTTGCATCCGCTTTTGCCGAAAGTGATGTGCAATAAAAGAATGCAGCTTAATTACGATTCAAGGCACAAGATGCCTGCTGCATTTCAAATGCCGAACAGACGAGTTACGATTCATTCGTCACAATTTTATTTACTGTAATTTAATCCAATTGTGTGATGAAAGTTAGTTCCTTGAAATGCGTTTGGTTAAATTAGATATCTCATGTATTAAAGGTGGCATTAATTTCTCCGGATTATGCAGATTAATGGAGAATCGCAAACAGAGACAAATTAATGTAGGATTTTGTTACTAAACATGATAGAGTTAAGCGATGAATTGGCTAACTACATTGATTACTTAGAAACTGGGTGTACTTATTTAAAAGTTGATGCCCTGTATATAAAATGAAGCCTCTGCCCAAAAGTAAATCCGAGTTATTGCACCGAATTAAGAAGTAAATTTAAATAAAGTAGTTTGATAAAATATTATATTATTTTAACCAGCGGGTGACCGAGCTCAGCTCGGAGAAAACAGGTATCGAAGCTAACTCGAAGATTTAAATTTTCAATTGTGATTTATCAAAACAATACATGCCATAAAAAAATTTGTGAAACCATTGGTGAAAAGATAACCGGTTAAAGTGCACCATTGTAAACTATTCTAAACAAAGTTAGAGTTTGGAAAGGGAACTATTCTATACAAAGGTAAAGTAAAGGTAAAGATTGAAGTGTGTTGAAGTTCAATATTTTTGGCAAATTTATTTAGAAAAACCAAACATATATACATACATAAGAAACATATTATAAACCTATAACAGCATAAACATAAAACTTTATTAGTTCGCCATATTGGCCATAGATGGCAGCACGTTACCGCTTGAAAATTTCAGTAGCCATTATGGCGAACTAATAAAGTTTGAAAATATCCTATCTGTAACTCCGAACTGCTCGAACGTAGCGCTTCAAAACCGGCACCAATCGATTCCTCGCGGCCAAAAACCCCAGACACCCCAAGTTTACCGGAGTTTATTAATTCTGGGGCGATTTTCGACTTGGCAACCATTCCTCGTATTATAGTATTAGATTACTATGAACTTGATGTTGTTTGAGATAGAAGTTTTTGTAACTTCAAAATGCATAGGGAACAAACTGTTGAAGCCTAAAAATATGTAGGCAAGAAGGTGGTGATTTATCACTTTTCAGGCAACAATTTTTCGTTTTTAGGGTTATCAGAAAATAATGCAGAAGTTTGTCACATTTGACAATTTATCGCCAACTTAAGTTACAATTTAATTTCCAAATTATTCATTCTCTGAATTCTTACGAATTGTAGGATTCCTGATCAGTAGAGTTTAGTTTTAAGACTTTTAAATATTATTTCATGTAATTCTATATTATAACCCGGTAAATCATAAAAAAATTATAACAAAACAAATTACTTAATCTTGTAAAATAAAATAATTCAGTAATAGTCATAAATATTAGTACAATAAACAAAATCTTAATTTTTGTGAGAATGAGATTTTTTAAATTATTTTTAGGCACACATACTTCATTTACAACGGATAAATTGTATCCATTTTTTCTGTACATTTTTCTTATTTTTCGTAAAATTTGTTGAACCACTGCTTTGTTGCAAAATATTTCGAGTCGCAAATCAACCAGGAACATTACCATTTTGCAGTATTCATTCTGGGCCGTTCCTAGCGAAATACCTATAAGAATTTATTGGAATAATATCAACTTCATCTACACTTTCTCAGATTCTTAGCTGTCTCTTTCACCCAATCTTATGTCTCCACTGAACTCTTAATAAGAACGAGACAACTCTGCTCCATTTGATTTATTCTCAGAAAATTCCGCAACAAATAAGCAACTTCATCGGGGCATAGACCTTTTTCACGGGCCATCGTTTCAATGTGTCTGCTCTGTAGAAGGTTTGAAAATCAAAGGAAATTTTGCTTTATGAGCCGATACGCAAATGCCATGTAATGAAACACTTAGGCACAACAATTTCAAAATGATTGATTCTTTTCCTCTGTGAACCACATAACACTGCATTCAATGTCAAAAAATATGCGATAGTACTTTAAAAAGTTTGTTCTACTTAGAGAAAAATCATTTGTTGAACGACAGCTATTTATAATGATAAATTGCCTTGGTGTTCTAAGTATATTTAGTGGTAAAATTTCTGCTATTTAAATTAGAGCCACATAACAATTTCTCTGTAGTCACCACGGAAAATTATTAAAACCAACATTTTTCAAATCCCCTCCCAAAATGTAAAAAGGAAAACAAACTAAACAGGGTCCAATGCCTGATCGACACCGACGAGCGTTTTACTAAAAAGGGAATTTATGAGAAAATGAACTATATCCCTTTTTATTGCATAATTCTCTGTTTGGTTCCATTAGAAATATTTAAAATCAAAAATGTAAAGAGCTGATTTATACTTATATTAATCCATGTCTAAGCATATATATGAAATTGTGGTTGATCTTGAATGTATAATCAAAGAAAATTCTACATATATCTATTTAGATTTCTATTTTCTCAGTGGCAATGAAAAATGGCAGTTCCAAATACAACTCGCTTTCATATATATATAAAAATCATTGGGATGCATGTAATTATTTTATTTTCAGTGACATTTAATTCGATGATTCCAATCTTTCTAACAATCATTGGAGAGATTATGACTTCTAAACATACAAGTCGAAGTAATGAAAATTTGTTATTTACTATCGGCAAATGCGTTCATGATAAAAAGGATATTAAGTATATTTTTATTGAGGAAATATCTTAAGAGCATCTCACAATCCTTGCATTAATTTCAAGAATTAATGCAAGAATTGTGATTTTTCGCTTTGATTGATTTTTTGCCTTATATGAGCGTGCTAAAATCAGTATTAACAATTTCCCCAGACACACTAACTTTGGTCTCAGACTATTTGTCCTATTTTCAGAGAGAAATTTCTAATTTCGACAAAGTGATCCAATCTCATCAAATAGAGGATTTCGCCTCAATGCAAGCATAGCTATGCAATAAAAATAACATTTCGTAATAATGGTTGCTTTTGGCTTATCCGGGTTATCAAAAGTGAATATTAAACTATGTACGCTAACTATTAGCATATCTATACCATTAATATGATAGCGAGCCAATTGATCATCGAAGGCTGCTCAATTTGCATCATTATAAAATAAAACGTAGGAAACCGTTATAATAAAATATAATGCACTACAAAATGTATTTTTGAAATAGTTAAAAAAATTTGTTCCGAAAGAAAACTGAGCAACAATTAAAAATTAATATTGTAGAGATAAAAATTAAGTTAAAGATTAGAAATAAGTAAATAATAATTAATGCCGAAGTGATTTATTACTTTTCCTAATTTATTAAAAATTGTGAAACTGGATGAGAAATGTTAGAAAAAGTATTAAAATATATTTTCTTTAAAACACATCAAGCTATTGAGGAAAAAAGTTGTTATTTCCTTATTAATTGAAAATAAAGTTTCTAATTTCGTTACAATTTTTATTATGTCCTCGTGGCTCACATTCTTCGGTTTCAGAATAATTTTTCTTACATTATTACACCCTTTTTTTCTCTAAAGAGAACATTTTTTAAATCAGAATTCAAAAACATATCAGGTTTAAATTAATTAATTTAAATGCATAACAACTTTTGCGAGACTTTTTCCCTTAATGCAGACTTTGAAAGAAACCAAGAATACATCCACATATTTAAAAAAGTCTTTGGATACATTATTTTTTACAAACTCAAAGTTGTCTAATAAATTAACAGCAATTAAGTCTTTAAAAAAGAAGGTATGCAATCTAAAGGTAAATCTATTTTTTTATGATAATGAAGAATATGTCTGTGTGTATTTGAAATCTATAGACCAGATATTTTGACCTAAAACTACCAAATCTGAAGCATATCTACCTTGGAGAGTGTAAATATTCATTTCTGACCTACTTTGTGAATCTTAATTTGCATTTTAATTAAAATAAAACTGAATTTTGATGTTTTTACACAATAACTTCCGAATATGTTACTGCACAGAAAGGAATCTGTTACTCTTTTAAAATAAAACATTGCTTTTTAGTGATACTAATTAACCGTCTTGGGGAAAGTGAATCTTGGCAATGTTTTAAAAAAAGTGTTTTTTTCCACTTGGTTTCCAGTAATAAATTCTTTTGATGCAATGAAACTCAAATCATTTCTAATCTTTTATACGTTATATAATTGCATGACTTTCACCCATTGTTGAAGAGTAAAAATGTAAAATTGTTTAATATCTGTAGAGTTAACCAAATGCATAAAAAGAGAATTTACAATATTGAGAAAATTAGTGGGGGTTGTTGATTCTAATGGCACTTGTCATTGATAAGCCCGCTGACTAAAGAGTCATTGCGATTTCATTCGAATTGTTCCTGAGGTTTTGTTATGAAAGCAATTTGCAATAAGTAATATTTCTTAAACGAATCTACCTGATATGGAATGAGGCAATGATAACAAATGCGCAGTTGAATGAATGTAATGATTATGTTCTAATCGCATTCTCTCCTGATGATAATAAAATACTGAATGATATAAGATGCGGAGAATAAATATGACGACGCCAAAAACAGCTAAGAACCAGAAAATGTCAGGAAATGAAGAGGAGTCATTGCAAACTTACATAATCGAATCTACCTAAGATGTAACAGGGTAATGATAATGAGGTGTACCATTGAATGAATATAAATGATTATATTCCCACTGCTGTCTCTTTTGATGACAATGAAATGTAATCAAAAAGAAGAAAGATTTTGAGAGGGAATATAATGATGTCGAAAACAGCTTAAAGAAAGAATGTCTAGTTGGGAAAAGACGAACAATAGACACATAAAATTTGCCAAGCAAAGCTTATTGATTTAAAACCGAATATGAGATTTTAATGCACACATAATGTGAATTTTTAAAATTCTGAGACATTCTGCTAAAATAGCTAGAATTTGACACGTGATTTCCCTAAAAAATTCTTTCATGGGATAATATGCATTTAAATCTAATTTGTTTGATTTATTTTTTGAATCGTCAAAAAATAGGTGTGCTGTCTTTAATTTAATAGTTGGATTTTTTTTATATATTTTGATCAACCAGATGACAAATATGACTATCATACTTCATAATAGCCAATTACAATAATAATCATTTAAAGAAAAATATGAAATTTTAGGAAAAAAATCATTTTTAAAAACGTCTTATCTAGTTGCTTAAAAGATTGTATTTATTTGAAACTAACTCTCGAGACAGGTATCAAAATGTTTAAGATATGTTATCAATAAACGATGTAAGTAATTTTGTCCCAGAAAATTGTGTAGAAATTAATTCAAGACAGGTTTGTTAAAATGAAATCTGTACATCTGAAATTTTCCTCATTTTTTTTTCTCCTCAAATTTTCAAAAAAGAATGAGTGAATGATAAATTCTCTAATTTGTAAACATGTTCACACAAAATGATATGCTCATCCATCATTTTAACTAGAGTTTCTTTGAGAACTGTGGAATTTGAGGATTTTTTAGAGTTTCAAGAGAAAGAAGGAAAGCGTCAATTACAATCATCAAAAATAAAAGAGAAAATTATATTTACCAAAACAATTAAAATTTAATCTTGGATTCTGCTTATTTCAGATTAGAATTAGTTGAAAGTTTAATTTTTCAGAATTATGTAATTTCTTTCTAGTATTATATTAAAATATTATCCCAAATTTATATTTAGTTTGATTGATCTGAAGGCAAAACTAAAAAATAGTATTTTTTTCAAAGATTATCCTTATCAATATTTTCGTATTAAGAATTCTTAAGTGGTGTAGGCAAATAATACTGTAAGTATTAATTAATTAAGATTTTATTGTTGAAAATGTATTCAATCAAAACATTTTACACAATAATAAATCTTTCAATGCTTTCGATGAGTATTATACGATTCATTTTGAAGTTATTGTCATCAAAGTTACATATTATGTTTGCGCATAAAAGTTACTTCTTATTGAAGTTTTTAATTAAACTCTTAGAAAGACAAATTTAGAACAAAAAGGCATATTGTTTTAAATTTCTTCGTAAATTTTTAAATTGCTCAGAATTCGTTGCAAAAATTCGCATATTTCTTTAAATATAGTATAATTAATAATCTTAAATATATATAGTTTCTATTATATGACGTTAAATGATAAAATAATTGATCTAATATTATCGGACAGGAAATTCAGTTAGAATAAACATGTAGTGTTTATTTCATAGGTTCCTTTATAAAATTACAGAACCCAATTAGCCTTGTACATAAATTCTGATATTCTTATGATTCGAAAGAACGAGTCTTGAGTCCAAATATCCGTTATTGAGTCAACATTTTGTAAAAGCGAAACCACGCAACGAATCATTTGCAATTTAAGCTGAGTGAAAATATTTAATGTCTGAAGCTTTATTTTAACCTTTTAACATGTCATTTTTTCTAATCGTAGCTTTTAAGAAACAAATTTGGCCTGAGATTAGATTAAGAAATTAATTCATTTTGCTTATTATATAATTTTAATTTTATTAATTTGTAAATGATAAATAAGAAACAAATATATGCACTCAATTTTGTGGGTGATAAAGAAATGAAGCATATAGGTTTCGGTCTTATGGAAATGTTTATCAGAACTTACGTGAATCAACATAACTTCATACATAGATTGGTGGGAAACATACTTTCCATTGAACTTTAAAGGACTAATGTAAAATAAATTAAACTCTGTCGCCTTCTTTATTAATTGTTAAAAGTCCATTTCTAAGGACAGGTAATCTATACTTATAATAAAGCTCAATGTGTGTGTGTGTGTGTGTGTTGGCGCTCTACAGGCCAGACCGTTGGACCTACAGCTACCAAATTTGGTACATGCATACCTTGGAGGTTCGGAATGTGCAACTCGGAGCCCTTTTTTCGAATTTTTAATTAGAATTTGAATTAATTAAAATTTAAGCGATATTTCGACGTTTTTCCGTTATAACTTCCGAAAATATTATTACACAAACATGATTTTTACATCAATTTAAAGATAAAAAAATTAGCTTTCTAACGGTATCAGTTTTTTAAATTTATACCGTAAGCAACTATTTTTAACGAATTTTTAAAGAAATATTTTAACAATGTTTTTATCACGTGACTGGATAAAATAAAAGAATGCCGGAAGTTCAAATAAAAAAAAATTATCATCGCAAAATAAATCTACAGAAATGCAGCTGTCAGCAAGTGACAGAATAAAATAAAAGAAATATAAAATGTGATATTTTCTTTAAAAAATAAATGCAAATGATTCTATGATCGTTTGCAATATCTGTATCATTAATTCCATAAATTATCTTTATTTACAGTAAACCTGATTGAATTTAGACAGGATATGCATTGAAATCCCGACTTAATGGCATATTTATGTAATCGTTTGCAATATCTGTATCATTAATTCAATACTTTTTTCCCTTTCTCGCTTTCTTTGAAAAAAAACATATTTCATATTTTGGCAACATCATCGAAAAAAACATTTTTAATATTTTGGAAGCATAACCGATAGTTAAAACTGATTGATTTATAAAATTCAAGAATATTATTAGGAAAAAGTGTTTTTTTAGAACTTTTCGTCCATCATCTTAAAGAAAATATTGCTTTCAGGCCAATCAATTCCCGGAATTACTTCTAGGCTAATGAATATGTGATGTAATTGAAAATTTTAGAACGCATTACTCATGGCGAACCAGCTGGTCGCCAAAGGCGGCTAGTGAAAAATAATTCAATTATTTCTAGATAGGGAATATATCATTTACACTGATTTTCTTCATTTGTATTAAAGATCACTAAAATACCGTTATTTAGCCTGATTGTTTTCAGTTAATGTGTACAAGAAATCAGAGAATTCTATTGTATCTCTAATATAATTTCCCATTAAGATTTTATCTAATGCTTCACTCATATTAATAAAACCAATAACCTGATATACATCACCGCAAATGAAAAAGAGAAAAATCTGAATGGGAATCAGTATTACCCGAAACAACAATTTAATTACGTTAATGATACAAAAGCCAAAAAGAAAAACAACTACAAAAAAGACGGAAAAAATACTAAAGATCTGTACTGAAAGGAGGAACTCAACTGATCCTAAAATAGCGATTTGCGTATAACATTAGATTACAAATACAAATGAGGGATAAATGCTGACACCCTTAATGAAGTACGAAGAAACAAAAGCTGCAATTAAAATTTCTTTGCTACTAAATGAAGGTTATAGTAAGGTAAACTGTTTCTAGTTAATTAGAAAATATATATATTATTTCGCTTTTCATACTTTCCTTTGATTTATGTACTTATAAAATAATAAGTACATAAATCAAGGGAAAAATAAAATAATAATAAAATAAACTAATTTATTTTACAATTAGCATACATTCTTCTGCTTTCTAATACATAGAACATTAAGAGAAAAAGTGTTGTAACCACAAAAAATAATTTGATTTCAAGATTTGAATGAATATCTTCATGTCAAACCTACCTTTTTGCTACGAATACATTTTGGGCGCATTCAGCTATGATTGAAAACCATTCTGAACATGAGAATTCAAAAAATCTTTAAATGAGTCCCGGTGAAATTATATATATATATATATTAGTTATATGAACTTTCCAAAATTTTGTCAGATGACCGTTTAGAGGAATTATGTCTGACTCTCTGAAAAAGTTCTACTAAACAGGACAGTAAAAAAGTAAAAAAAAAAGTTTGATATATACGGTCTTATATTTGAATAAAAAGTTGTATTGAATCCTCTCAACGGGTTAACCTCCTATTAGCATGCATTTATATTACATTAATACGGTCAAAATAATACATTAGAGATGATGCTAATTTTTGTAAGAACTATTAACTACATGTGAATGAATTAAGGAGAATTAACAGATGCATGATATAAATGTATGAGAAAGTAAAAAAAGTAAATTAATTAAAAATGTTGTTTAATAATATTTATGAAAATAAGTTGTCAATTAATGTTTCCATTTGGACTTGCAATAGAAGCGCATTGAACAAGGTAGCTTATCTTTAAAATTGACATGGATGATACTTGAACCAACTCTCTGTAATTT
This sequence comes from Argiope trifasciata, assembly GCA_026543055.1. NCBI lineage: Eukaryota > Metazoa > Arthropoda > Arachnida > Araneae > Araneidae > Argiope > Argiope trifasciata. The sequence goes on along the minus strand of JAPMOQ010053704.1, from coordinate 8,176,244 downwards.
TGTTTTACTTTTATGCCCCAAAATAAGACATATCTAGAAGCTGATTTAGTTCCCATATTTTACTTTAAATCTATTACATTAAGATATTTTCATGAGAAAAATGGTAAATGTCAAACCGAAAGAGGTATTTTATTATTAACTAGTTGTTTTTAATGATTAGTTTATTCGTCGGAGAAATTCATAATACACTGATGGAAAAAAAAATCCCAACACTAGGAAGGAGCTGTGATAGATAAACAAAATTTGGTAGGCGTGTTTATATACTGAAAGAGGACGCCGATCCAAATTTCGATCTACGCACGTAAGTGTGGCGCTTGTAGCGACACTATGAACATGCAAATGAAGTTTGCTTTAAATAAGCGCTGTAAGGTTCGTGATCATTATTTACAGTTGAGATTTGACGTAGTGGGTTCATGTTAGTCAAGGATGCCTCTTAGAAGACGAAGACGCCATTATCAACAACTCACTGAGTTTGAACGAGGTCGTGTTGTAGGGCTACGAGAAGGTGGGTTTTCTTTCCGCGATATTGCTGAAAGACTTGGCAGGAATGTATCCACTGTGCATGAGTATTGGCGGCAGTGGTCAAGGAAAATTACTGCCTCAAGAAGACGAGGTTCCGGGCGGCCACGTGGTACTACTGAGAGGGAAGATCGTCGTATTCGGCGTATGGCTGTGGCTAATCGAGCTGCAGTTGGCACCACAGTGACACAACAAACTGTTACAAATCGGTTACTTCAAGGACAGCTCCGAGCCAGACGCTCTGTACTGTGCATTCCACTGACTCCAAACCACTGCCTTTTGCGACGTGAGTGGTGTCAAGCTAGAGCTCATTGGAGGACGAAGTGGAGATCTGTTGTGTTTTCTGATGAAAGCCGGTTCTGCCTTGTTCGCAGTGATAGCCGTTTGTTGGTTAGAAGGAGGCCAGGTGAACGCCTGCTAGTGACCTGTCTGCGGCCTAGACACACAGGGCCTACTCCTTGAGTTATGGTTTGGGGAGCAATTTCGTATGACAGCAGGAGCACTCTCGTGGTTATCCCACACACCCTGTCTGCAAATTTGTACGTCAGTCTAGTGATACAACTTGTCGTGCTGCCATTCATGAACAGCATTCAAGGGGGTGTTTTCCAAAAGGATAACGCTCGCCCTCATAACGCTGTTGTAACCCAACATGCTCTACAGAGTGTCCCTGCATTGACCGGTCAAGTGCAATAGGCATGGAACTCCATCCCACAAACTGATATCCGAACCTGTACGACACAATGCATGCACGTTTGCATGCTTGCATTCAAATTTCTTACCGTTACACCGGTTACTAATGTACCAACATTTCACATTTGAAATGGAAATTCTAGCCAATGGCTCTCCCTGTGATCTTGAAACTTTAATCAATTAAATATGTTACCTAGACAAACGTATTCCTAAAATTTCATTACTGTACAGTAATTTTTTCTTGGTGTTGGTATTTTTTTCCATCAATGTATTTCATTGTAAGTGGACTGGATTAAGCGGACTTTATTATTATAAATAGAATAAGGAAACATGTATGCAGAACTGATAAAAATCGTTTCAGTCCAATCCTTACAAAAAAAGAGATAAGAATATTAATTTCGTAACAAAAATAACTTAAAAGAAATAATTTTCAATCAATCAAGAAATAAATAATGATCGCTTATGAAGTGATTGAATTACTCAAAATTAATAAAAAAAGTGTTTATTTAATGCATGCAAAAATTTAAATTTTACATAATGTAAAATCTTAAGTTCAGTTTCTTTCAATCGATATTTTTATTAAAGTTTCGATGTTGGTGATGATCTTATGTCAATTTGGTTCTTTTAATTTCAATTTGAAGTAAGGAAAAAATCCATTTTAGAAAACGAAGGAAAAATTAGAAATTCATTATGATTTTGACTTTCAAAATTATTAAAATATCTTTTCCAGTATTTTTTCAACCATAGGACCAATCACAAAACAATATACTTCGTTCATTTGTTAATAAAAATATTTACCTAGAAACGAATTCTTAATCAAAACATCATAGCGAGTTTTAAGTTTGATTCGAAGAATCTCTATCGCATTTTAAAATTTTACTGTAAATAAATTAAAATTAATTAATGATAAAGCAAAATTTTATTTCATTTCTTAATTAATCTACATAAAAATATATTTAATATCATCGTTTATCATATATTATAAGCAGCCATATATTTTTTATATATCTTATACTAATATTTCTTGAGATTAAAATCTTTTCATATATAGTACTATTAGAATAAAAGTAGCTTTTGTATAAATTATATATACTCTTAGGAAAAATTCATGAGAGTGTGGTAAAAATTCCAACTGGAAAACGGCTTTTGAATATACATAAAAAGATGAATCATTGGGAACAAAACAGAGGCAAAGCATATACAAAACTTATAAAAATTAATAATTCGTAAGCAGCAAGTATTAATTGATTACCACCAACGTGAGCAGAGAAAATGCGGTGGAAATCGGCTTCGAAAAAGCATTCATCCGATATTTCATGTTTCTTGATTCCGCATTTATAGCTCGCATGACAGCAACGACTATTCTAGAACAAACGCCGACATTCAATTTCTCATGTTATAATCATCAGGATTCTCCAATAATAGAGGTCCTTCATTTTTGTCGTAAGTTTCCTTTTTAAAACATGGAAGCAAAGATGCGCTCTATATTTAGCTTTCAGTAGAGCTATCTATAAATTTACCCTCCTTATCCTGAATCTGTCTGCGAAAAAAAAATAATATTACTGTTTCATTATCTAAATTCATTCAATTAAATTTTCAATAACAATAATATTCAACTAAATAATGCATTTTTTGAGACATGCATTGAAATAAATCAGATTTTTTTTTAAAATACGGATAGAAATCATTCTTTTCGACAAAAAAAACTTACAAGTTTATTTAAAAAAAAATTGTGTTTATTATATTTAAAAAATTAAAAATAGTTTAATAAAAAAAATCACATAAAGTAGTTCTAATAGAAAAAATAAAAAATAAAAATTGAATTTTTTTTAGAATGATTTCTTCAATATTGTTTTTAGAAACAAGACAAAATATCAGTTTATTTCTCATAGCCAAAACCCGGTTTATCGTCCAACATCTATTTCGTTTGATAGCAACAGCTAAAAGCTAAAAGCTTTTCCTGCTTCTGTTACTAGCTTTTAAGAGTATAAACTCTGACTTATGCCTGCTTTCAGGCCTTGTTAAATGTATATATATATATATACATGCTTTAAAGAATAATAGAAAATTTTTTAAAAAATTCAGTGGTAGCACAAATTAATATGTATTTTTTGTGTTTATATATTTTAAAAATAATTAACTATTGGGATAAACATTGACCGAAACCAAAATGCATATCTGTCAAATTGCATATTTTCGAATTTTATACAGAATTTAAAATATTTATTTATGAGTGATTTCTAATGAGTAAGTTACTGTGGAAAGAATTTAAAATAATGATTAATTCCTAATCATTATTGAATATTTAATTAATTTTTTAACTGAGAGTATTTTTTCTGGTCAGTATTTTTAGAGTATTTTTTCTGATTTTGTAATCTGAGAGTACTTTTTCTCTTGTTTTAAATTAGAAATGTTCAAAATATTGATAAGTGTGGTCCAGGTTTTGGAACAATATGTTTAATATGCAACAACTATAGCTACAAGTTTGGTGTAAACTTGGCTATGTCTTATAGGGTGAAATTAGTTACAGTGCCACTAGGTGGCCGACACTAGATTTGGTGTTCCTACTTGGAAAAATAGCTAAAATGTTTTACCCCTTCATCGACTTAATTTGAAAAATTACTTTGAGTACAATAATGTTATAAATAAAACTTATAAAACGGAAAACTAATTGGCCACAATTTTCTAAATATATAGCTTAACAAACGATGATAACAAGAGAAAATATTAATCCCAACATTTTAAATTATTGACTTCGAGCCAAAGATGTAAAATATTTTGAGCACCGAAAATAAGATGTATATAAATAAAAAGAAAGTAAAATGCTGAAAATCGGTCATTATCTTTTATTGCTAAGGCGTTTTAGGACTAACAGTTTTGGAAATGGTAACGGTTTTGGTTTCACCTTCAAACCTTTGACCTTAGCATTATTTAGCTTTAGGCGTTGTTTCTCATTAAATCGTAGAAGCTCTATAATTTTGAAGCTGGCATTATTCACATACCTTATATCATGTTTGAAATAAAAGTGCTAACTTTTCTGTTTGCTTTAGATGATGCAATAGCCAATTTTGATGAGAATGCTCATCGACATAGTACTACATATAAAAATCAAGTGTGTAGAAAGAGTTATGGTATTTCTCATGCCAATGTTAGCTAAAAGGAAATTTATATAAACCTATTTATTTTGTACTTACGTATATAAACAAAATACCTTTATTCAAATTAATACATCGTAAAATTCACAAGATGAATCTAATAACTAAAAAATACAAAGCGTTTTATAAAAGATTAAAAAAATATTATATTTATTAAAAATTTTAGAGAAATACCTCCAATATTAAATTGGTAGCACTGAAAAGTCTATTTTACTTTATAAAGGTATGAAAGTGACTTTAATAAAAATTGTGTCAAAATTATTTAGGGACATAAATGTTTCGATTACCTTTTGATTAAAAATCAAAAATTAAATTTTCTGAAAGTATTGCCAATGCGAAAGTGTTTCCATTATATAACTATATACCCACATTTAGTTATTGTGGGTTTGACAGTCTGTGCTGCTCAGTGTTTTGAACGCCCTTTCTAACATCTCATATCTCATAACGTAAAGTACAAATGATATAAGTACTAACAATACCAATAAGTATCAACGCTATCAATAAATACAAAAGATACATATATCAATGCATATTAACAATTACAGTGAATACAGATAATACCATTACCAATAAATATAATCAATAGCAATAATTATAAATGATACTCAAATAATCATACCAATACTAATTAATATACTATATGATCATACCAATACTAATGTATATAATAATAATATAGATTAAAATTCATCATTTTTTAAAGGAAGCATGATTTTTTTTAAAGTACGAAACACTTCAGACAGATTACTACAATGGGAACTGTAGAATGGAGAGATTTGGTTTCATCTTATATTCCTAATATGTTTATAGAACAAGACAAACAATCATTAAAAGGTAAAAATGCATAAACATTCTGGAATTTTACGTCCCATTCCCATTCGATTTTCAAATAGCAACCTTAAATGCTTTCATTCGAGTAATTATTTCACTAAATTAACAACCCACTGCTTGATTTAGACACTCATTTCAGATCCAATGCCAGTGCAATTTTCTTCAGTATGAGTGTAAAATGGGGCTTGAGAAAACTTAAGAACTTTAGCAAGGACCATTTCAAATACGAATATAAATGCTAATTAGAATATTTATCAGAAAAGTTGAAAAATATTTGACTAATTTTGAAGTTTCAGCAAAAGATTTCGATTAATAGAGTTCTATTCAGATGGCCTGAAAACCAAATGGCGTTCCCATATAAGTGTGCATTCAAATGATTCAAAAATGGTCTAGTCCAAATATGGGAGAGAAGGTAAATATTGAATATGGAAATGCAATTAATTGCGTAAATATCAATTGTGTTAAGCTTTTCATAGCATATTGGAATTATTATGCATATTTAATGATTATAAACTCTTAGCATTTCTTTCTTTCCTTTCTTTTTTAAAAATTTTATTCAAATTTCTTTTCTTTTAAGTCAAGGGTCATGCAATATTTTCCTTCTTAAAATATGAATAAGTTTCATCATATAATTCTCAAAAATAATTACTAATTTAAGACGTGGGCACTAGATCATTTACTTAGATCTTTTTATTAATATCAATTGTAATTAGATAGTTTGATATACAGCCTAGTCTAAGTCTATTATTGTTTATCAGAATAATACTATAAGGAATTTCTTATGATAATATGTCTATATTGTCTAATGATTCTATGTCTATAAAGAATCAATATAATGGTATAATTTTGTATCTATGATGAAATTATTATTTTGTGATTTTCAAATAATTTGCGACAGTAAATTATTTTTACAAAGTTCACAAAAGTTACAAATTTAAAGCGATACCAATTGTAAAAATTATGCATAGCCTATGAAAAATATTTAAAGGAATGTCATTTAAAAATCGTACAAAAATTGAAGAAAATGCTAAGTTTAATATTCACGAAAATCAATTTTATTATGATATGAAAAAAGTTTTTTTAAAAGTAACTTTCTATGTCATTCAAATGCATATTAGTTTTCTTTATATCGACTTCTGAATATTTAAAATATTTTGTGATCCAGGAAACTTCTTGAAAATTTCCAATTTAAATTATTAGGATGTCCCAAAAGTGTCTTTCTCATCACGTTTATAAAGAGACTTGTGACAAAGCTTGGATTTTATATGAAAATGTGCATAGAAAACGCTGTCGGTGTGAGGACAATAAGGCTGGACAAAAGGACAAAACTGTCGTAAAGCCGGGACTACACCTCAAAAAAGTTATTTTGTCCATTTGGTGTGGTTGGAAAGATTTACTTTTCTACTAGCCTCTTGCTCAAGGTGAAAATATAAATTATACGAAATACTGTCATCAACTGGTTAAAGTAAAAGCTGCTATAGCAAAAAGCAGGGAGTAATGAACGCCGAAGAGTTGCTTTTCATCTTGACAATGCGAGACCACAAATTGCATTATTTGTAACAAAGAAGCTTTTACATTTTAATAGGGATGTTGTATTGCATTCTCAATGCTCTCCAGACCTTCCTCCATCTGATTGTTATTTTTTTTTGCCCTTAAAAAATTCTCTTCATGCAAGAGGTTAAGATCCTTAAGCGGAATAAAAACAGACCTCAAGGATTATTTTTTGTGCAAAACACACCAATTTTGGAAAGAAGTCATAATGAAGGTTCCTAAGGGATGGAAGAAGGTGACAGAGCGAAAGTGTTTTTATAGAACGAAATAAAAAATATCTTAAAGAGTAAATATTGAGAATTCATTTCATTTTAGAAATTTTAAAGAAACTAATGGGGCAGCTTAATTTTCACACACCTACAATTCCAAATGGAAAATGATATCAGTAGAAAAATACACATATAAACAAAAAAATCAAAAGAACCAAATTTTGAAGGAAGAAAAAGCAATAAGCAGAGAGAAAATTTTCTAAATTCCTAAATAACCAAAATCTCTATTAGTCTTTATTAAACATCTACGTTTAAATTTATGTTGAGTTTGTTTTGTGAATTAATGCTCATTTTAGTTTAAGAGAATTTTGTGAAAGCTGTATAGAAAAAAATTTAATTTTTCAGAAAAGAATAGCAATTTATTTATGTAAAAAAATCACCCTTCCTTAAGATGGCTTAAAATATTATTGCAGTATAAACAAAAAGATATATAAATTTGTACATCACCAAACACATTGAAAACTAGCGCTTACTCAACACCATGGGTTAAGTGAGCATTAAAAAATATGAAATAAAACAAACAATATTTCTCTTATAAAACAGGAACACTTTATTATAATGATCACTTACCAAATAAAAAGCATTATTTTTCGTAAAACGCTTCAGCGAAAAAAAAAATAGTAATTCTTCTTTGTAAAATAAATGTTATTACAACTTATGTAATTTAACTTCTCCGAAGAACATTGTTTTTAAAATTTTTCAGTATATTTTCTACAATGTAATAGCTTTTTTATTTAAAAATTAACTACATTTTCTCCAAATCACGTCGTGGGGGTCTTTATGAGAAGGAGTTTTGTTCCAAAAACATGTAATTTGTGTCGTCTTCAACACCTGTTTTAAGGGAAAGAAGTTCTTGAATGTGTAACAGCTTGTACAGTCGTTACAAACCGTTACTTAATAACTACATCTTTAGAGAGTATATTTCGATTTTTATTACTTTATATTTAAGAGAATTTTTCAGGAAATATTTTTTAACGCGTCGTTCCGATAAAAATTTTCTTTTCTTGTTGGTTGTTAAGGAAGGAATACATTTTTATTTTACAATTTAGATCTACCTTTTTTTTTCATAAAGTGAATATCATGGTTCTAAGCTTCTTTTTATTTAAAATATTTTCACCTTAGGATTACTTTAAAATCCTTATTTTAATTTAATTGAAATATTTTAATTAAGGTCAGTATCATTTTATGTATTTTGCGAACATTTTATGCTGTGTGATATTTGAGAAATTATTCATTTTTTATCACGTGAGAATATGATCCTGTCTTCGTTAGGAGGTTTTGAATAATTGAAGCTTAAACTCATATAGGCAATAAACAAAGTATAAATGGCAACTTTCATCAACATCTTTTAATCATATATATCAATATAAATAAAAATGAATGTTTATCTTATGTCTCATATGCGCTGCCGTGACTCTCATCCGATCACGATAAAACTTTGAATTCTTATTTTAATTGCTATTATCTGATGGTTAAAGGCATCAAACAATTATATAATACATAAAA
>JAPMOQ010053704.1:8109835-8162723 GCA_026543055.1 Argiope trifasciata | reverse complement strand
TATATATATATATATATATATATTGAAATTAAGTGAGCACATCTTGTCTATAGTCTACATGACAAATTTCGCTGCAATCTTCATCCGTTTGTGCTACAGGATGTTATTTATGGGAGAAGTTTCATTATAACCACCCTCTCTGTTGAATATTTTATATGAATTTAGTAATTTGAATCCTTTTTAATAATTTTTATACTATTTTTTAAGTTCGGAGTCTTTGAATGTTATTATGTTCTTATTTATTACCTAAAGGTAATATTGGAAAGAAAATGGACTTTTTCCATGCGAGAACATGATGTTTTTTTGGTTTGAAGTTTTTGAAAATATAAAATGAAGAAAGAAAAAATGGTAATTTATCGCTGTTAAGACATCAGTTTTCCGCTGTCAGGATTATTAGAAAACTGTAAAGAAGCAGTGTCACCATTAGTGCGAACGTCAAACTTGGTGGAAATATCTACCAGTACCATATATTTCTGCCTAGACAATGAAGAGATGTAATGGATGGATCTTAAGAAGTTATCATTCGAAAGTGCACCTAGGTAAAAACGGGAATGAAAGCGAAAAGGCGACGTTAAGTAGTGAAAGATTTATATATAAGCAAAAGATTTTGAAATGGAAAAAAGCACACTTTATGTTAAAAGTAACGATTGTGCAAAGCAATTTTTACGTGATCACTACAAACCAATTTAAACCAGGTTTATGGTAGAAAAAATAATCCTGACCTCGTGAAAAAGATTTGGATTTTTGAGATTTTTTTAAAAATCATTTCTCCTAAATACAGATGCATGCGTAATCTGATAGCCACGCGATTGTTTCAAACCGAAACTGGTTAATGATTTAAATTAAAACAAACAATGACTTTAAAAAATAATACTTTTCTCTCATGTTAAATTAAAATTTGCTATAAAGCAGATATCAATTTCAATTTTTTTCAAAAAATGTCTTGATTAAATACTTCAAATTTTTATTTGTTATTGTTTTTTTCTCATCTTTACGTTTCGAAAAACTTATGATGTTGTTTAAACTGTTTTACTGCTAAAAGAGCTCATTAATTCGATATTTTTACCATTGCTTTACACTGCGAGAAAATTGCTATGTTTGAAAGCAGCATTTTCAGAAACGCATTCGCTGTCGGTAAACATTCTGCTCTCAAGGATCCTACCAAAAGTACCAAGGGAATAATACACTCTGAGAGATGCTGTCGTTTGGAAATGCATCAGGGGCAGTATTTGCAAACAAGTAATTACCATGTTTCTGACCCTGTGAGTAATTCTAAATGAATTTTCTTCGTATTACAAATTGAATTTCCTATTTAATTCCCTAAGGAAGTGTGCATTGTTAACGTAAGAAAATTGTTGTCTCATTTCCGTGTTTTAAAATGTAACTGCGAAGAGAGTAATTTACTACTATTTTTGATCTTATTATCTTATAATTGTTTTGGATTTGCAAATCCTGATCTAAACTATTCCAAAGTATAATTCTTTTAGTTGTGGAAAATTTTATTTCGGAAATTCAAATTTTAACAAAATTCCAAGAACGCGAATACATTTTCAAAGAAAAGGGTCAAACCTTTGGAAGAAAAATTTCAAAAATCCATCAAGCAATGGATTGATTTATTATATTTGATTTTAATCTAACATAACAGCGGCTCTATGAACTGCATTATCGCCATTTGATTTTAAAAATATGTACAGTCTTCGTACTTTGCCGCTTATTATCGCATCTTCTGAAAATTATTTATATATATATTTAAAATATCTTGGTTTATTCTTAATTAATATTTGGTATATTCCAGTTAAAAGCATTGTAAATATTCTTTCTATGGTTTTTGACGCCTGTATTAGGAAATTTTGGGCGATTTTAATATCGCGATATGTAAATTAAGTCGTTTGATCATTTTATTTAATGTTAAATTTACTTTGATTGCCTTCTTGACTATGTAATACTATATCGCCGTTGCAGATGATTATTTTTATTGAAAATAATCAAAAGTCAATTGATATTTTAGTCTTTTTACAGCAAAAAAACGTGTTATTTCATCAATTAATCGAATCAAAAATTCAAGTCATGACTACAAGTTTAGTGCTAAAACTATATATTAAATTTCATACTACTAGCTTTTTGCCCCTTTAATTAATCTCGTTTGAACATTCTGGAATCGGCAGACTAAGAGGTAGCCAACGTTTGATTACGCTTATCCAAATTTTTAAACATATCTTTAACTCTGACGATGAAATCATATATCATATTTCATGCATCTAAACATTTTTGCTCTAAAAAACGCATTTTCATGCAAGGATTGGCAAAAATAAAAGCTTCTCTTTTTTTTGATTTAATTAAAATTTGATACAACTTTACACTTTTTGTGAAACGATCGAACGAGGAATTTAATTACTAAAATTTGCTCCATTTTTGGGTTCCCATTTTCACAAGCAAGCTCACAAAACTTCAAATAAATGTTTTTTTTGTTTGTTTCAAAAAAATCTAAAACTTATAGTTCAGATAAATTCACAGGGCAAATTATAAACGATTACAACTATTTATCTTGTATATTTAGTATATTAGAAAACAGAACTAAATAAATCAATTTTAGTGATATAAAGAATAATTCGGTCGATAGCTTACTCTATTAATCTGATAAAAATATAGTTCAAATTTATTTGAAACAAAAGTTAACATTTTTCTTTTAACAAAGGTATTTCTCAGTATAAGGAATTTCTATCTCATTAACAATCACTTCGACATGAAAATAAAATTTCATCTTTATGTAAAGACTAAATAAATCATTTATTAAAAATTCCGTTATTAAAATCAGATATTTTAACCAATGAAATAAAATTTCATTTAAAATTTAAGAATCAAAAAATTTTCCTTACAATAAAATTTTTAAGGTGTTATCGAAATATATAGTTCCATATCAATTGAAAAGGTAAATTCAAAAATAGTTTTAAACGTAATAAAATACAGAAATTTATTATAAAATGTCTTATATTGGCTGGAATGTGAAAATGAATATTCATTCTGAAGATCAATCTGAGTTAAGTTTATTTAATTTGCTTAGAGACTCAATGAAATAAAATGACTGAAATACACTTTTCTCTTTTAGAAAATTAAGATTTATTTAGCATAATTTCTTTAGTGGGTTAGACATTTTCATACGGAGTTTTAAATAATCAAAATTAGTTAAGAATTACAAAGTTTTGGAACAAATTTGATAGACGCATACATATAAATGCGCATTGCATCGAATTATGGAATGATTTCGATTTCCTTAAAGGAAAATTTTTAAGTTGCCAATCCATCAACTATGTTTATTAATTCGGGTAATATCAGCTTTTAGATCTAAATAAACCTGTCTTCTTATTTAATTTCTTTAGATACTTATTTTTTGAAATTCAATAAATAATCAATTTTACAAAGATGTCTCCTTATTTTTGTTGACAACTGTACGTTATGCTAATTGCACAATACATTTATATATTAAGTAATTCATGGTATAAAAAAATTCATATACACTTCCAATTTTCGAATAAAATGAAAGCACATTAGTTTAAAACACGTGAAAGCTATAGAATGTTCTCAGTACGTGTGTTAGAATTACTTGAACTATATTTAAATTCACAGGGTTACATTAAAACCATCCTACCAAATATTAACTTGAAAGTAATCACTACTATCACAAACTTGGAGTGTAGGTATAAGAAAGTCACTCTATGCTTCGAAGTAAGGTCACTTATAGCTCCACCTGGCACAAACAACAGTTAGTTTCTTTATTTTGGAAATGGTAGAAGATAAAAAGAAAATGTCAACTACAAAGTTGTTGAATGCCCTCGAGATAGCGTGAAGTAGCACTATCAGCTCAATAATTATGAGAACAATAAGTGCAAAATGATTGTTCTCGATTTTTCAAACTTGTGACACAACACTCATGCAATATAAGAAGAAAAAAAAAACTATCTTCTCATCAATAATTTCGAGCAGGCTACTCAGAACCTTTCTAACGTCGAAAATAAAAGTGTAGTACCCGTTGAAGCATTATTGTTCTGTTCGTATTCCTAATTATTTTTAGCTTGTTTGTGTTTTATTTTCTTATTCCTAATTATTTTTTGCTTGTTTGTGTTTTATTGGTGCAAAAACACCTTTTGGTTATGCGACAAATAAATTGTTTAATCTAAAGCAAATAATGAAAGTAGTCTTAATAAAATATAAAACAGACTGGATATAAAAACATGTATAATATGAAAATTCTTTTCTAGCTTAAGAAAGAGGAAAATAGTGCACTTTAGTCAAAACATATCTTGAATGCTAAATAATATTGCTTTCATGATGTTGTTTGAATTGAAAGTAAAATTTTTACAATTATGAAGTTTATTTTGATTCTACCCTATAATGTTTCCGAAATATAAGCTTTAATCTATTGCTTACCATTAGAAGGCGATGTGATTGATTTAAACTTGTAATACTCGATCACCTTACTGTGGCTAAATAATAATTTTGAGGTAATAACTGTCATCATTCTCAGATTAATAGAAGAATTTTTGCGAATATGCTGCAAGAAAAATGTCTGGCATTTGAAACAGAAATTTTGTTAGCTTAAAAATTATCATAGAAATTTTAACATTGTTAATTTTTACGAACCCTGTAAGCACAAATTACAAAAAGCATTATCATGATATCTCATGATATTGCCCCTTCATTCAGAATATCGAACAACATTATAATAATTGTAAATGTTGTGTATTTTGTGCAAATACTTCAGCAAGTCTTTTAAAAATATAAATAAATGAATTGATATACACGGCCATTTATTCTCGGCATTAAGTATTTTTATATGTATTTTTAAAATATAATTTGTTTAGACTCTTTAAACTCTTTAGACTTTTAAAATATAATTTGTTAGTTATAATTTGTTTAGAAATATAATTTGTAGATTAATTTGAAGAGTGTATAGTATGGAGAACAGGGGTTACTGGAAATAGCCTCGTATTAAATATAACTTATGATATAATTGCAGTTTTCGATTTTTTATGTGACCTGGACTCAAGCATGGGAGTTAAAACTACTTAGGATACAATTTTGACTTTCATGTGATAACACTGGGGCAAGATTGTTCATGAGTAAAATAAACTACCATATCACCAAAAGTAGATATAGCAATTTCTGGAATGGCAAACAGAAATGTAGCAACTCAATAGTCAATAAGAAAATATATTAGCAATAAGACTCCTGACACTTTTGTAATTTTTGAATTCAAATATTAGACATTAACTTAGAAATAGTGAACTTTAAGGAAAAAATTTTAGCAAAAAGCTTAAGAAAAAAACTTTTACCCACCTATTGAAAAAAGCTTTATTTTAAAATCTCAAGAAACAATATATATATATATATATATATATATATATATATATATATATAAAATCATAAAGTATTGGAAAATTAATTGTACTTGCTAGAAGGAAAAAGAAAGCAGAGAGAGAGTTCAGTATTTTCAATATTCTTTTGCTTGTATGTACGGAATTACAATACAATATAGAAACATTATTTTTAAAGAAATTTTCTACAGAGGAACTTATACCTACCTGTTCAAACAGAATGAATGAAATGTGTTTTAATCTTTAATGATGAAGCTGTAAAGCACTTAAGCATAGCTTTATCAATATATTATTTACTTTAAGTAAGAATTATTGATAAACCATGTTTTAATTAAGCCTACAAATTAATTTCATTAATTATAAACATTTCTCCTGAAATCTGCTTCATATCATATCAATCATTTTGATAAGGTATAGCATGACTGTACTTCCTATAAGCGACGTTCCTCTTTTTCTGTCATCAAATTGAAATATTTATCTTTCATCACATTTGTTTGCAATTCCCTTTTTTCAATGTAAATCATATAACATTGCATTGATTTAGGAGATAAATACACAATGACAAAAGTTTTCAATGCATTGAATGTTTGAAGTTATTTATTTTACATTTCCTTCTGACTGAAACGGAATTAAAAGATTCTAGTAGCGAACACGATCATGAATTAAGCATTTACACTCATGCACGAAACATTTTCCTTGTTTGTCTTTGTACCGCTGCACAAACGATAATAAAATCGAATTCCACTATAGTGTTTGCTATGCCTATATTTAGTTTTAATCGATTTCTAACGTCAGTTTTGTTTATACCAGAATTCATTATAGTGCAATAATTCTAGAAAAAAATCGAAAGCCACCAACATACTTATTTTTCTCGTATAAGAAGTATACCAAACGTAATTTATTGATTTTTTTAACGAAGATAGAGCTTATTTCCTGAAATTTGGATGTATTATTCAAAACTCCACTTCTTATTTTGGCTTTTTTTAGAGAAATTTCCTCATAATACTTAGATATCCACCCTATACCTCAGAAACCTTATAATATTTCAAATTTCCACATAATTCCTCCATAAAAATATAATTCTTTTTTAGACTAAGTATTTGAAGACAGAATTTTGATGGGATAATGCGAATGTCTTGCTTATCAAGCCAGTAGCAATCATTTCCCCAATCTTAAATTCCCTTCTTGGTATCCACCAGTCTTCCCTTTACAAATCTTATTTGCTGATCTTTTGAAAAAATCCACAAAGCCGTATACGTATTGCGTAGAAAAATTATATTTGTAGATCAATTATATTTCCTTTAGATTTCTAATAAAGCCAAGAAATAAATAATTCTTAGCTGAAAAATGACTCTACTGAAAGATCAAAGAAATTTTCTAATCAAATTGTCAATCCAAGAAAACTGATGACACAACTTAAACATATAAATATATGAATTATCTAAGACTTACTCTTCAACATACACAGTAAATTCATTCATTCAATTTATAACAAAAACATAGGACTTTAATCATGGTTTTGAAAACTATCCTGGGTTTGTTGATAATCAGCTTATGAAATAGATTTCCATTTTATATGTGGGAATCATTTGTAATATTTTAAATCAGATTTTTTCAATAATTTTTGCAAGAGCCTGTACAGAGTACATTCGGTTTCCTTTTCCATTACATGGCCAATCTAGTAATCTTAATAGCGCTTTTTCTTGTGTACAACCAACCACCTCGCCACCACTGAACGAAGCAGTATCAACAGAATTTGTTGTTGTAGTAATTAGTGCTGTCTTTAACAACAGTCTTTATAACACTGGACGATATTCAAACTGACATCATTTAGCTACTAAGTAGTAAATCCCTGGTCTCACTCATCATATTTTCGCATACCTATCTTCCTATTAAACTAAGAGCAGACCATGACTTTACAAAAATCTCCTCGAAATTATCAATACTTCTCCAACCTCTTGTTTTCCAACAATAGAAATCCAAACACTTTAAAACTTTCAAAAAGTCAGTAAAAAAAGTGACTGTTTTCAATATCATGCCCTTCAGTGTTTTACTTTGTGCCAACTATTGTGTTTAAAATATCATTAGTAATATTAGTACCAGTAGAAACAGAACTAACTGCATACCAGAATATAATTAATAACGAAAATTATTCCTATTCATTCATTTCGCAACATATTTCAAACACTATTGTCCATTTGCATTGTTAATTCTTTTAAAAATATAAAGAGAAATTATTCGTCATTTTTAGAAATTCATTAAAAAAATATTATTTTGTAAAAAAAGAAAATTACAATGCACATTTACATAAGATTTTCATAATGTTTCCTGAGGTTTTCAGTGTTTATATTGAATAGCAATTTAATTTCTCGCAAATATTTAATTCATTAATATTCATTGAATATAATTCATTGAAAGTGCTTTAGTTTTCCTGTTTCCGTGAGTAAGGAATTTTTCCTTTAAGGGAACACTGAATTGTTCCAGATACAATTGATAATGAATTTATATTTTAGACAATGATATACGTTCCATTATTGTCAAAACACAATATATTTTGTTTTAGTAAAGGATGAAGTTATTGGTACACCTATGACGTACAAGGAAACTACTACTGATTAAAAAGTAATTTAAAATGCAGTTCAAAAATAATCCATGACAGAATAATATGTTGCAGAGACAGTAAATTCTATAATGAAAGTAATACTTTATATTTCATTGATTTTAAGTGCTTATATTTTGTTTGGAGGCTGCAGTGATTTTCAAACTTTTAACGAAGATGAGTTGAGTAGTTGCTATATCCACTTGTTATGTGTTTTAAGTAAGTTTGTATTATATAAAATTATAACTTTTCTTCCTTTTATCGCAGCTTTTTCAACAGCTTATTTGAAAGTTTTTAACAATTATTTGACAACCCACTAGGAATTAAATACAATATTAAGAATTGGCACAAAAATATTGTAAATTGACACTTACTATATAGTATTGAATTTTTTATTTTTTATATAAAAATCATTAATAAGCTTCAGAAAAAAATGCTTCATGTGGAATGTTTGCCTGTGTGAAGTCGTCTGGGTAAAGGCTTAAAAAAGCTTTGTACAGGCTGGTGTTTTCTTCATGTGAGCTAGAAGTCAGACTTCTGCCCTGACTTTTAAGTGATCAGAGATATTTACCCTCAAAAGATACTGCACCCTTCTTTCCTTTGTAGCTCGAATACGACACCATCAACAAGTTACAAGAATTAAATAGCCTTGTTTTAATAGATATTGCCATTGCAAAGTCGCAGATAAGAGACATATTATTTACTTTGAATTCATTTTGTAGCAAGAGGAATTTTTATTCTAGCACGCAGCACCTGCATCATAGTATTAACTAAATTTATTTACTCTTTAGCATAGCGGTTGCCATTTGTGAATATTTTAAACTATCGAAGTACTGGAATTAATCTGCGGTGATTTAGTGAATTTTTTAACTGCACAAATATTTTTGTTATTACCTTGAATTGAGATAATAAATACTGAAAAAAGAGAGTTTTTATGACAATCAATTAAACGGTTATTTTTTGTATTATTTGCGAAAAATCTCAGTAGCTGGTCATTAACAAGTAGGCTATTGAACCATCTAATAAAAAAAATAATTAATTGAAACTTTTTTGCGTCATCAAATTACTTCTTTGGCTCAAAAAACTGAGGATCACTTCATTTTAACCATGAATAAAATGATATATTTTTAAATTAGATTCCTGACTTTTCTCCCATGTTATCAGAACAAAAAATTTTATTTGTAGAAAATAATTCAAATAAATTCATTGGAAACGTAAATTATGTATAAATTTTTATTGATTTTTTTTTCAAATTTAATTTTTATGTACAATTGATATTCTAGGATTTTCTATCTAAAATGTGAATAATTTTCATTGATTGATTTTCCTAAGAAAGATAATAAATTGTTTTATTCAGAAAAAAAATTGCAAAATATTATTGATATATTTTTAACAACATGTTTTTCAATATTTCTTTTAATGTTTAGATGATACTGAGGATGTGTTTCAATTTCTGGATAATTTTTCACCACAGGTAATCCACCTTTTAAACTTCAAATTATTTAGTTATCTTCTGAAACAGGAAGGGAGACTTATTTGCTCTGATTTCTGCAATTTAGAATAATTTACTTTAACCACATTAACGCTATTTTCTTAAGTCACATGTAGATATTTATATATTTAATTGAGATAAAATGAGGAGATTATATTGTTGGAATCAAGGAAGAATGTGAATAATTCAATGTATGCTTTTATAACTTAAAAATTTTTTAAGTACTCGGCGGACATTTATATTAAGCATTTAAATATGCGTGGCGAAATTATCAGGAAAATCACCTTGGGAAATGACAAGAACCAATCATATTTTGATCATGCATTCATTTTCTCTCGATTAGTTCCTAATAGCTCAGTTAAACTTCAACAAATATCTCATCATCTTTGATATAGAAACTGATCTTTAACTGTTATTTATAAACTAACACTTAATTATTAATTATAGCACATAAATATCTTATTTGGCATATTAGACATCAACTATATAACCATTATATTACCTAGAAAATGCAAATGTCTTGTTGTATCAGGAATATTTTTATTATTAGTTAATATTTATAATTATGTTACTTGCAATCAAGCTGAAGACAAAAACTTGGGATTATGTATATGAAGTTTTTGCATATAAAGGATACCATTCTAGAGAACAATTTGAAGTGATGAAAGATATCTTCTGCAACAATACAGATGAAAAAAAAGTAAGCATTTTTATTTTAATTTATAAATTACAGGAATTAAAAATTATAGACCAGCACTTACAAACTGTTAGATATAAATATGATCATGGATACAAATGATTAAAAAAGAATTTTTTTAAAATTTGATCACAGAATTGCAACTAATTATTTTGAATGAAATAAATAATTTCAGAAATTAATATATAATATTTTTAAAAATTTGTAATCATAAATAATATTCTAGGCCATTGAAAATTTTAAAAAATACCTATAAGGCAGTTGATAAATTATTAATAAGCTAGTATCAATAAAATTTTCGTCACCTTTCTCTAAGTGAATGACTCATTTTCCATGTCACGAATATCCAAATATCGATGAAAATTGGCATTATTTCTATTTTAAGAAATATTTTCTTTTCCAGAATTTACTGTCTAAGATGATTTCTGGCGTAATGACATTTTGACAATTATCACACTTTAATTTTTTTCAGCAATCGGATTTCTACGAAATATTCTCCTTCGGTTACGATTACATGCTTGTAAGTATCCATTGATTAACTGTCA
Source organism: Argiope trifasciata (assembly GCA_026543055.1). Taxonomy (NCBI): domain Eukaryota; kingdom Metazoa; phylum Arthropoda; class Arachnida; order Araneae; family Araneidae; genus Argiope; species Argiope trifasciata. Next base: position 8,152,018 of record JAPMOQ010053704.1, on the reverse strand, counting down.
TTTGAATTTCTTTTAATTGTTTTAAGACTAAAGGATATGAAATTTGCAGATTCTTTCTCTTCTCCCAAAGATTTTTGTACTATCTTGTATTACTTTAAAATTTTGAACTAAATAACCCCCTCCTTTTCCAAAAAAAAAATCCCTTCTCCCCTTGAGCCCATCATTCCCTAAAACAGTTGTCAGGATTAGCATAAGTTATGCCACAATTTTTGATATATTAGACTAAAAAAGTAAAATATCTTTTAATGATATAGTAACTCTAGAAAAATATAAAACCCTTTTTGAAAAAGGCTTTTCCTTCTTTTGACTCTTGAATAATTGCGACAATCTGAAAAAATCAATAGAAGGAAAAGATGTCAATAAAAAAAATTGAAAATAGAACCCTTCAATTCTTTCTCCTAAAAATTATCAGGCATAATATAAATTATACCACAAATTTTTTGATATTTTAGACTAAAAAATTAATAAAATATCTTTTAGTTGTACAATAACTAAAGAACAATCTTTAAAATCGCCTGCTTCTCATTATATTGCCCCCTGAATTATTTCGACTATCTGAAAGATAAATTAAATAATCCTGAGACAGCAGCCCTTAACCTGTCCTTTACTTTTATCTATATTTTTGCATTCGATCCTAACAAGGAGGGCTAAATATATTTAAAGCTGAAAAATTATTTCGATTTAAAATGAGAAATCGGTTAGCATCTATTTCAATAAACTAGATATTTTAGTTTTATTTTGTTAAAGATTTAATTGCTATCACATCTTGCTTCAAAGAAAAAGCTTCTAAGAACATAAATTATTTCTTTGCACATTGATAAAGTTGTATTATTTTCTTACTAAAACAAATGCGTCTTTAATAATTAATGCTTTTTAATGAAACCAAAATTCAAGTCCTTTCGAAAATTCCATCAAATTTTTCAAACATTCATTGCTTTTACAAATCTGAATAAAAATGTATATTTTAAGTTTATTTATTTTCTTTATGAATCAAATAATAATATTTCGAACATCAATCAGAGAGCGATTGCATATACAAATATGATTTAAGTACTTCAACGCTGACACATAATTTAGCATTTTACAGGTTCTCTAAAAAGCCAGCATGGAAATAAGTAATCGAGTGAAATAGGTGTAATATTAGTAAAAAATAAGTTTTAACTTCTAAATTTATTTCGTTCAAGAAAAAGCTATGTTACATTTGAATAAGTTACAATGAAATAAGTGTTTAATTAAGACTGTCAGGGTGACAAATTATTAACATATCCTATATAGGCAACTCTTTTGATATTTGACCCATACGGCCATTTTGGCCCTACCGAATAAGTATTTTAGATTGTTTTATTAATTTTTGTGGATTCATGTTGAGAAATATTTTTTTTATATTTACGTCTGTAATTGAAAATGACAAATGTAATTCAAAATTAAGCGAATGGCAACATTGTTACAATTCTTTTAGTGTGGGAGTGCCAAAGCTATTGTAATTTCTTCATAAATAACATATGTCGATTAAAAAAATGTTGTTAACTTCTTACTTTTGTTAAGAATCCCACTTCATTGCGTTTATTCAAATAATGTAAATGGCATTAACAATCATGTAATATAAAATAATAAACTTAACTTTGAGATGGATAACGTGCGAAGTTTTGTGACCTTTAAGTAAAAGACATTTTCGATTCTACTTTAAAATTTCATTAAACAAGAAAAATGTTGTCCTACATATTTACTATGAATATCATAATTATTGCATCACTATAATTTTGTTACTGATATATCTGGTTAACATTAATTTACAATTGTCTTTTCAACACACAAAAAATTAATAATTAAATAATATTCAAATTAATTGGATGAAAATTTCTTGGCGAATTGGCAGAATCGATATAAAATAAAAAAGTTTCTTCATTAAGATTTTCATGAACAAATTAAAACAACATTATCTAGATCACAAGAAATTTTTATTTAAACTATTGTTTGGAAGTAAGTATTCAATTTTACATAGATTTATTTTCTTTTGTTCATTCTAGGAGGTTTGTGTTGTTCCTTTCTCCGCACCGTGTAAGGAGGTAGATGGAATAATGGTTTGTATATAGACTATTTTTTTTATTAATTCAATTTTCTAACTATAATATTTTTCTTAAATCTAAATGAGCAAGAAAATACTTTATAGATTCTATTTTGATTTTAATACATAATAAACATAAAATATCCCTTAATTATAGCAAGAAATCGAATTATAAAGGGCATTTTTCTTCATAAAACTTTTTAAAAAGATCAAGTGGGCAACTTTTGCATCTGAATTAAAATTCAATTGAATTTAAAGATAGAAAAAAAAATTTTATTTGAAGTGCTTTGAATATTCTCTTAAAGTTAAAAAGTTATTAGGTTTTCTTACCGGATTTCAGATAGTGTTTTTTTTTTGTCATTTTATTCGTTCAATAATGTTTTTATTGAAACTTGTTCAGTAACTTTGCTGCAATAAATTATTTGCTTCTATAAGAAATATTGGAAAAAACTTTCCTCTCATAAATATAGAAAGAATTCAAGTTTTATTAAAACTTCTTCGACAAAAGTAAGAAACTAAACAGAATCAAAAATTGGAAAAAAAGGAATTATAGCAATTCTTTAAAGTACTTAAACAATGCCTTTCTCCTGAATAAAATCAAACTTAAAAATCCCATATATGTGTTTTTCGACATTTTCATCTCTAATTCTTGTAATATCAACCCCTATAGTAAGTTTGAGATATCTAGTATTAAGCTAGTATTTCGATAAAACATCGTAAGATTTTTAAAAATAAAAAAACAACAGAATTACAATATTCACCTAGAGAAAAAAAAAATATTCATCTTCAATAAGATACAATTGAAAAAATGCATGCTTATGTTTTCTGCGGTTTCCGCCGGTAATTCCTGGAATATCAAAATATAAGATAAGTTATAGAGGAATTTAGTATTAATCACGCATTAGTTGAAGGCTTCGTAAGATTATTTTTTTAATTATATAAAGCAAAAAAAAATCCCTCGATAAGATCAACTTTAAAAATTGCATGCATTTGTTTTGATAAAGTTGAGCTTCTAATTCCTGTAATATCTTCATCTATGATAAGATCTAGTATTAATCTAGTATTAATCTTGTATTTCATAAAATCCTCATAAGAGTATTTTATTTAAATATAGAATCATAATTATATGAAGAAGAAAAACAATTTTTTTCTCCCCAATAAGATCACATTTAAAAATTGCGTTTAACAGCTTGCACTAACGGTAGCGCCTTTATCACGGAATATCATCACCTATGGTAAGTAGTAGCTGAATCCAGTATCATTCTCACATTTCGTATGTTACGTAAGTGTACTTTATGAAATAATACATTTGTCATAACAACTAATTTATTTTTAAGCATTCGGTTTTCGTGAATTTATAAGGAATACCTTTGATATCAGAAAATATCAATAATATCAATAATATCAACCTCATATCAGATACCAACCAAAAAATATGACGATATTTTATATACTATTGTTTTGCAAAATATTATTCACAAAAAAAATAGTTTTAATGCAAAAGCGTAATAAAAGTACTCTTTGAATAGTTATTCATTCCTAATTCATGTTTCAGATGAAGATAAGTACTTTTATTAACGAAATTAAGGAGAATGGAAAATGTGATGACGCAAAACCGTTGGCAACTAAGCCCAAACCGAAACCCCAAAAAAGTAGCATGTTTGGCTGATGAGTTCTGGAAAACTCCAATTTATGAAGAAAACAGACAGAATCTTTGTCTGTTCTTATAAATGCCGTCCAAAATTGAGTAGCAGATTAATAAAAATAAATATTGAAAAATGACTGGCTACGTTTTTTCGACTATCGTTTCATGATTTTATCATCATCTACAACTAAAATGAAATTATTAATACTGAAATAATTTTCTAATAAATCAAATTTCGTTATCTTCTAGATTTCCCATTTTTTTAAACAAATATTTTTTTTCCTTTATACCTCATTACAATTTGAATCAACCACACCAACACCTGACACTTAAAAAAATATTAAAAATGGCAAGTTAATGTTTAAGTTCTTTCAAAAAAAGCTCCTAATACTAAAAAACTAAAGTTTAAAATTCATTTTTCATAAGTAATATTCATGTAACATTCCAAAGCATTAAAACACCAAGAAGAATATCAGGAGAGTAACAAAAATCATATTTACTGCATGACTGCCATATTTAAAGCTTTTACGCAATGGAAAAATTATAATTTGTAAATAATATCTACTATAATGTAATTCTTGAGTTGTCTCATTATGGCTATCCAAATAGGCAAGAAACTTTTTTCCAGGAACCCTAGTAACCATCTGTACACCCACTACATTGTTAGCTACCTTGGTTATCCGTTGTTAGTATGAAACTGTACATTAAACTATATTTTAAGTGACTTTCTGGAAGTTTAAATCATTATTTAATAAATGGATGTATTCTTTAACCCCTCTTCGGTATGTATCATGCTTATTCAAATTTTACAAGCAATACAACTTCATCGTTATACACTTTACAAATTTAACGTTAATCCGTTTCAAGCTTTGAGATGACTATTACTATTTTTAGTTTTGTACATGTATAAACATATGTTTTCATTAACAGCAAAGAGTGTGACATCTTGATGTATACCATTACAAGAATTTAACTATAATTCTAAAATACTCTAAGAATAGTCATCTAGAATAAACAAAAATAAGTTGTTTAATTCATTGTTCGATACTTATTATAGATATAGAAACAGCAATTTAAAAGCAAATTGCAAATATCTTAGACAATGTTTTTTTTATTGAATTAGAATTAGCCTTCTGTTTGTATTGACTAGGGGAACTCCAAGTTGAAAAGTGTTGCAAGTGCGGAAAGGTTGCCATAATTTGTGTAACAGAAAGAACAAAAACAGGAAAGCATTAGCCATCACTTCTCAAATATTTTTTAAAATATTAAAAATAGTCCACCATTTGCTCAGCAGCAATAAATTTTCAATTATAAGATCAAATGTCAATTTTTCAAGATTATAAATGAGATGTATCAGCAAGCATTTTTCAGGTCACTTGGAATTACAACACTGAGGTATTAGATTACGTTCAAAGGAGAAAAAAAATAAAAAAATTTTTAGAAACTATTTACTGTTTTTAGATGTATTGTCAATTATAAAAACTGCAAATGCAAGAATAATTTGTTGAAAATATAATATATTTTGAGAAATGGGAAATTTTGTTGAAAATTTTAATGAAATTGAATCAAAACGGTTTAATCTACACACTCTACACAGAATTGTGATGCAGCAATACTATTTTTTCTTTGTACACAACCTATAGAATATAATGATGAATGAAATGAACCAAAATCTAAGAAAAATATTGAGATACAAAGAAATTTTAGATAAATATATACGTATATATACATTTTTTCCATCAATTTACTACTTAATTTTTCTAAAAATACCTATAAATAAAAACGTATTTCGCCAACAATAAAATTTTGGTTCATTTCATTGTCCATATTATTTAAAACACGCGTTGAAATTTTTATGTAAATACGGCTATTGGTTTTTGAGTTATCTTATTAGCGGCTGAGATTTTTTATGAAAATTAAACTTTTCAGAAAGACAAACTTACGCAGAAAAATCTGTAACCCTGGATGATAGATCAGGCCATCCTTTTCTTAGAAACAGTTAGTTCTTAGAAATCAGTTTATTTTTTCTTATAAAAGATTGTTTTGGGAAGAGAAATGTCTGGACTCCAAGAAATAATAAAAATTTTAAAAAATTCGCCAATGTGATCGAAAATCAATCTTTTTAACGTAGTCGGATACCTTAATATAGATGTCGACAAAATCAAACACATAGTTAACCCCCAGAATTTTTCAAAAGACTTTAAAAGTTTATATATGTATGCATATGTACGCATTAAATAAATTTAATGCGCCGTTTCTTACTCCATTAAAATACTAATTTGTTGTCAAGAGTTTAAAAAAATCGTTTTATATTTTATGGAGTATTTCATATTTTTTATCATAATTGGTTAATTCTTCAAATTTGGTACAATCTACTATAAGCTATGGAAAATTTGGGGATGAATCTTCATTGGATGAAAATGAAATGACTAATATCATGAGATGGGAGAAGTTTTAAAAACGCAATCTAAAATGACCAAATGCTAGTAGGTCATTCCAGGATTAAAATGCAGAACTTCCCTCTCTTATTTAATCAATTGGAACATGAAATTTCCTATTTTTATATGATATTATCTGTAACTGAAAAATATAAGTATATTATATAGTTATGTAACTTTTATCTAATGGCTTGGAATTAATAATTATCATTAATCATCAAAAAAATTTCTTTCAATGAACTTGGCACTTCTCACTTTTTAACACTAAGCAGACGTAGGGATAATGGATTTCCATTCTGGTTCATTTAACATAACTGATTAAAATTGATATAATTGCTGAAAAATCATCCATTTATTATTGAAATTATTTCATTCTAGTCTAGGTGTTTTCCCTTCATCTGTATCATTTTTTTGTCCTAAAAAGTTATATTCCTTTATTTTTAACAAGCAAAAACTATGGAATGAATATTAATAACTAAGTTTCAACTGTGAAGAGTAGTACTTAAATAAATATCATCGTAAAATTAAAAAAAAAAACTTTTATTTGTTAATTTGACATTGAAGGAAGAATTTAACTGCAATGCTGGGTATACGTTTGTAGTTTTTAATATTTCTTCTTTCTAATTAAAAATATTTCAAATAAAAAATGACTTTTTATAATTAAAAGCTTGCTTCTAGTTAAGGCACAGTAAAATTGTCCACATTAATAAGAATACTCTCCAATTTTGCAAGTGAAAGTCCTAAAAAGAAAATTGAATAGTGCTCGCAATCGATATATTTCAGATAAAAATATTATTAAAAATTAAATTACCTTACAAATAACTAAAAAAAGAAATTAATAATGGAATTTTGTAAGTTTTAGTTCCTTCTTATTTAAGAATATTGTAACTAAAATAGGCATGCCTTTGAGAATAGCGCTGAAAAAATCTAAAATTCTTTTTTCCCTCTTATCATAGAGTCCCTTATAAAAGCCTATTATGGCTTTGCTAATACGCATATAGTGAACGTTCCTAGTTACTCCTTGATCCTCAGTTACCTACCTTGCCCTAATGCGTGATTTCCCTTGTTAAATTTATAGCTAAATTCTATCAAGTAAATTTTAAAATTAACAGAGCTTGTAAGCCCCAAGAAGAAGTTACTTGAAGCCTAACAAGTTCCAAACGTTTCTGCTTCTTACTGAAGAAAGCAAGCTTTTGCGACTGCAAAGATACAGAAAAACTTTCAGAAACAGGCCAGACCTGGGATGAATTCTTTTTCAGTAATGGAAAGCCTTTTACCATACAACAAGCTCATAATTATCAGAATGATAGGATCTGGTCTGTAGACACGTCAAACGTCTCGGCTATTATTGAACATCACCACCATCCGAAGTCGGTCATGATCCGAGGTGAAATTTTCTCAACCGGCAAATTACCACTGGTTTTTGTGGATGAGGGTGTTAAAATAAATAAAAAATTGTACCAGTGAGACATTCTAGAATCTGTTTTATTTCTGTGGTCAACTTTGGCAATGTAAAGCATAAAAGTTTTAACAAAATTCTACGCCAGCTCATAAAGCTAAAAAAGACAAAAGAGTGGTACAAGATGCATTTTCGGAAGTGATATCATTTCGATAGTGGGTACAAAACATACAATTTCATTCACATGGATTATCTTGTGCTGTTCCTTTTGGAGTTCAGGGTTTGTATTATATCACTGAAAAGTTTGGACTCTCTAAAACAATTTTTTGGGGCGGCAATTAAATGTATTAAAGGTAGAAAACTTGTGGCCCACTCCTGAAAATTTCGAAACCCATTTTGCACCTCTACATCTCAGCAAAAGGCAGCCACTCTGAAACCAAATATATTTGCTAGTAAAAGTATTCTTAATATTATTTTTATATTTCATTAATTAATTTATTTTTAATAAATTTATGTATCAAAAATTCAGGTTTTTCTGTCTTATTCTATATAAAAAAATTGTTTTGAATGATAAAATGGATTTTTTATGATTTTTAAATACGATTTTAAGATGTTTTACACGATGATAAAAGATATTTTTTATACGCGCTTTGTGAATTTCAACTTTTTCCTTCTATGTTTCAACTGTAACTGAATCAAATACTTACCGTGATCATATTAAGAGTCTCTATGTTTGAATCATAAAATTATTTGAGTAAAATCCCGATTGAAAACCGCTTGATACAATAAATGCATTGTCTAAAGAACACAATCATATAAAATATGAAATCCTGCAAAAGAGCCACAACAGGAATTCTGATGGAAGAATGTTTGTTCTTCCATTGTTCCGGTTTGGAAAAAATTCTAAAAATTATACAAAAGTGAAAGGTTATCATCTTCTCAATAGACCTAAAATGAGTTTCATGCATCCATCATTATTTTATTAAATATTCTGATAAGTTAAAACACTTCAAATTTGGTAGGAAGAAATGCCTTTTTTCCTGTAAGAGAATCAAAGTATTACTAAGCGATACTGGCAGCCAGATGGATTAAAATAAATAATACTCTCTAAAGTTTCAAATTCAATATTTTATGTAATTTGGTTTCTTAATAACTTCATCAGAAAAATATTTTTAATTTTCACATTTTAATCGCCGTATAACCCATACTATTATAGAAGATTACGGTTATTGTTTTGATTGTACTATGCCCCACTTTACTTTTCGACAAACTGAAACTTTACTTTTCTGTAATTGAAAAGAAAGTAATAAAAATTCAATTAATACAAAACTCTTTTGCTAAAAACAATTATGTTTTTCAAAATTTGAATACAGAAAACTGAATTATTCAGCATTGAAATGTTATGCGTAATACAAAATAATTTTTATAATTTTTGCACTATTCTAAGCAATGATTCAATAATCAGTTCTTTATTTAACAGAAGATTGAATTTTCGAAAAGATTTGATGAGTAATTGATATTTTATTTTATAATATACAGTAGCTGCACTTCTGAAAAAATAATAAAATTGAGTTTTATACAACAATTCGGTATGCTGAATAGTTTTCAATAAATTATTTTTGATAATCGTAATTCTTTATCTTTTGTTATCAAATTTTATCCAATTATAAAGCTAATATCATTATTTAACGACAATTTTAATTTAGGTCAATCACCCTTTCAGTAATTCTGGGAGCTGATTGGCTTATTTTTTTAAGTCGGTCGATAGTCTAGAATCAAATGCTTTTATATGGTATTAATATGAAAATTGCATAACTAAATCAATTTTATTCACAGATGAGTGTATCTTCTCATTTAAATTAAGTTTCCAGAGTATTCTATCGGGAATGACTCGCTGGATAGAGAATATGTAAACAGAATAAAATTGTTGATGCATCAGAATAATTATCGATTCAAATTATATAAAATACCATTCATTACTCCATTTGGACATTTTGAACAATTCTCTATATAAAATGTTTATACTGACTTCTCACTGTTTAGAAATAAGATATTGGAACCTCTTTAATATAAATATTTTGTATCAATACAGTGTGCCAGAATTATAATCAATAGTATTGGTAATTTCAAAGTTAACAAAAGCCTTTTTCATGCTCTTATATTTTGAGAAAATATCAGGCTCCATTTTTTTGCCTTTTTTTTGTATGTTCTTATTTAAAATTAGACTTTTCCATGTTGACTTTCTAATAACTTAATCTTTTAATTTGAGTTTTTTTTATTTGAATGGGGGCAATGCGGTAAAAGATAACCTGACAATCGGAACTTTTTAAAAGCTGGTTTCTGAATTGTATGTTTAATGCCTAACTTTAAAAGCGGTATTTAATATAGGAATTTTTATTATTCTAAACCATTTTGTTAATATCGAATGAAGCTTGTTTCACTTTTGTCAATTAAATGGAATATTTTGCTAGACATTTGTTTATGTTTCTCTTAATAAGTTGCTCTTTCTTCATTTTATATTTCATTTATTTATTCTTCTATGATTCTAAATCATAAAAAATTTTACATTTAAAATGTCCGTATAATTTTTTATAAATAAAGAACTTTTGTAGTGGCATATGATGTATGTATTTAAGAAGTAACACACGAAAGAAAGGACTAATATAAAATAACAAATCAGATTGAATTACATACAATTCTTTATATATTTATTCAACTCTATGCAGGACTATAAATGATTGTTAAAATTTGTAAGTAAATATGAATATTTAACTCAATCAAAATATAAAACATTGAAAGCCTTATAAATAATTTAAAGACGAAGAAGTTTGTTGATTTAGTGTTATCAAATATCAATTAAAATATTCAATAAAAACAATAATAAACTGATTAAGCATTACATTTAATAATGTTTATTAAATAATACCTGAAAAAGAATTTAAATCATGAATTATTCATTCAATGGATTTGAAAGCATGCATTAAATTTAATATAAAGGTAAAAATAATTATGTTAATTTTCGAAAATATTGCATAAAATTTTTTTTAAAACGAGGCATATCTGAAATAAAGCAAATCTTCCTCTGTATGCTTGTAAATGGTTAAAAATATTTAAATTCATGTATAGCAAATAAAAACTTTACTAAATATTAATAGAATATGCTTAAATGAAAAATTGCTTTGTTACTTGTTTTCCATAAAGTTAATTTCATGTTGCGATTATTTTAAATTTATATTCGATAGATACTAATGTAATCCATAATGATTACTAATTAAGAAATTACTGAGCTTTCTTTCAAAGTTTGATAGCATTTTTCTTACTATAGAAACAGTTACGTTGTTTTTATCTCCATCAGAATAACTGTAATTTTCATCAAATGTTTGTACAATCCGCACAAATATGTTTAATACAAAATAATTTACCAACATCAATGGGGAAGATATAGGGGTAAAGTGAAAATCATTTCGAATGCAATTAAAAAGGTATTTATGTAGGAATTGGGTGGGACAGAATGCCCATCCAACCACATTTAATTCAGTGTCTAGGGTCACTGAATGAAGAAAAAGAAGCTTTTGAATATGAAAGAAATTTATTTACAGTAAAGAAAAAGAAAAGGACATTTACAATCATGACAGGACTATTTACAATAGAGGAAAAAAAAAGGAATTACTTATAGATGCCACAAAGAGTAGGCTAATAATTTTTTCATGGCGAAACTACGTTACGTTTTTACAAGATGCATGATCAGAACGATACGACCCTCTCTGGTCCCCGTCTGGAGAGCGAATGTGCAGTTCGCTTATTCTCATTCTTACGTCACGCGTCTTGGATTTAACTTCAGCGATATTTTGTGATACCCGTGGTGACATCTATTGTAACAAATTGGAAAAATATTTAGCAGCAAAACTAAATATTTAACAGCAATGGCCGCTGATTAAATCTCTACAACTCGGCCATTCCTGATAGAACGATGACCTCATCGTTATTTACATACTGACATTCAAGACTGATATTAAATTGAACTCGGCCAAACTGTTACAAAAAACAACAAATCTAAAATTCACTTTAAGTATATCGATTGTTAAGAGAAATGTACATAATATTAGCAGTAATAATTTGCTTATTACATCACTGGAAAAAACATCGAAAATATAAGTGCAACAATTTAAAAGTTCTTTACAAAATGAAAATATAATACATGGAGCATGAAAAAATGTGTATATTTATTGAATTAAAATTGTTAGAATATTAAAATATACATGAAAATGAAATATATTACAGAATAAAATAGTTAATTAACTATCGCGCTGATTGCGTTTTATTCAGCCTGGTGAATAAAAATTCATCATGTCAGCAGATGATGTGGTCATATGAGGACCTTCATGGTCGCCTACTTTCTCAACATCATACCGATCTCTCGGTTTTACTTTGACAATTTTATATGGTCCTAAAAACCTAGGTCTTAACTTAAGTCCAGTTCCGAATTGAGTTCGTTAAATGGCTACCAAATCCCCTTTCTGATATACTGGGGCTTTCTTGCGCATTCTGTCGTAGCTCTTCTTATTTTCGGCCTGTATATTATGAATGTTTGCTTTTGCGTCTTGTCGAAGTAGATCTCTCTGCTCTTGAAATTCTTCCATTAATTCTTCCAACAGTAAGTCTCGTACTCGGAGGTCTTCTTTATTCCTCATAGGAGTGCCAATTAACAGTTCAAAAGGTGTCCATTTGGTACTACGATTCGAGGTACTGTTGAGGATTCTCTGTAGTCTGTCTACATGCTTGTACCATTTTGTAGGGTCATCAATAGTTAATTTGGTCAAGACAGGTATGAGTGTTTGATGTATTCTTTCTACTTGGCCGTTTCTTCGAGGTACTTCGGTTACAACTTGTAGATGTTGGATATTCTCTTCGTTACAATAGTCACTAAAGGCTGTAGAGGTAAATGCTGATCCTCTAGCAGTGATTATTCTCTTTGGATTGCCAAAAGTTTTATGTTGTAGTCTTCGTTTGTCTAGTGCGTCCTCGGTAGAAGTAGATTTGACAGGATACAATTTTCTATCTTCGCCTTCTTGCAGTAAAATGGCTCCATACCCATGTTGACTTGCGTTTGTATGTAATTCTGTTTTTCTTCCTTGTTTTAACCATTCGCCGATTTGTTTATTCACTTCTTGTTTCTCAGGAAATGAGAGTCTTCTTTCAGGTTGGTTGACTGGAATGTCGTTCTTTAAAGTTATTCTAATGGATGCATCTGTGGCTTCAGTTTTTTCTGGCTTGTAACTGGAAATTAGCTCCGATAATTCTTTTCTTACTTCGGCTTTAGAAATGTGCTCTATTTCGATTTCATCTTGTGGTCTTGCCTCGTATAGCTGCGCATGCATGGAAAATATTTTTACATCTTCTCTTTTTCGAAATTTGACACCTTTTTTGGTGAAGTGAAATGAGGCTTGTTCTAAAATGTCAGATCCAATAACTGCCTGAAAATCTAAATATGAAGTAGGTACCACATGCCATGTCAGAGAAAATTTTTGTCCATCTAATTGGATATCTTGCTGAAATGATCCTTTTGTTTTGACTTGTGACTTTCCCAAACCAGATAATGTAATCGTTTCTTTTAAAAGTTCTGAAGGCATGATGATTTGTTTGCTGATATCTTCTCTAAGGAGTGTTACTGAACTACCAGTGTCGATTAATGCGTCGATAGTTCTGTCTCTCAAAGCTACTCTTCTTGTTCTCTTTTTCTCTCGTGAAATTACAGAGCAAGTTTTTACAATAGGTGCTAGAGGCTTGTTATTTTTCGTATTTTTGGGTCGTCGTGGACAATCTACACCATAATGTCCTAGTGCCTGGAAGTAAAAACATTTCACAGGTCCCCATGGTTTATTTTTTATGACGTATGCGTTTCTTTTTAGCTGCAAAGGTTTCTTCTCGAATTTAATATTTTTCATATTTTTGGATTGTCGCCATAATGTCCTGGTGTCTGGCAGTAACAACAATTCACAGGTCTAAATGGTTTATTTACCTTGACATATGAGATTCTGTTTGGCTCTAAGGGTCTCATCTGGAACTTGTTATTTCTATCTTGGAAATTCGCTGGTTTTCGTGGGTGATTCAGAAATTTATTTGCTTCTCTATTTTCTTCTTCCCTTCTGAAGAATGGATCTGATGATTTTGTTCTCAATGTTCTCCTGACATCGTCGTATCGTTCGAATTTTTCTGCCAAATCAGTAACTGAAGTTATGGATGGCCACTTATCAAGAAAGTGATTCTGAAACTCTGGTGGTGCCTTCCGTTTAAAGTGTCGTCGTAAGTGTCTATTTTCAGACCTGTTTCCCATCCATCAAAGTAAGTTTGAAATTCGTGATAGAAATCTTGCCATGTTTTCTCGGGAGCTTTTTGATGTGAAACAAATGAAACAAATAATTGTCGCAGTTTCTCCGGGGACAACTTGAATCTCTGTAACAGCAGATTCTTCACATGGTCGTAATCGTTCGATTTTTCCTCAGGTTCTCGAGCAATTAAATGAGCAACTTCCAGAGGAATTAATCCTAGTAGCTTCTGGACCCATTGAGTTTTCGGTAAAAACGCTAAATTGGCATGATGCTCAAATAATGTTAAATTTAAACTTATGTCATCTTCCATGTTGAATCGGTGAAACATCTCTCGCGAAGTCTTACTAGTCACTGAAATATCTGCGGAGCTTTCATGACCAACATTTATTTGAGCTTGGATTTTCAGCTTTTCAAGTTCGTGTTCACGTTCCTCTTTCCGCAATCGCTCTTTTCTTTCTTCTTCCTCTTTCCGCAATCGCTCTTTTCTTTCTTATGTTAGATGTCTGTCCTCAATGATACACTCTAACATCACTTTGGCATCTTCCTCATCGTATTCATCAGTTTTTAAAATCAGATCTTTAATTTTGGGTTTCGTCAAGATGTGGGGTCCAAATTTTGGGTTTAAAATCAAATCTTCTTTTTTGCCTTTTAGTAAGAAAGACGTTTTGAAAAGAAAAAGGGGCTTGGTGCCAATCAAAGAGCTGTATTAATTTTGAAATTTATCCGAAATTCTCTATACTTCAGCGCGTTTAAATAAAAGTCAAATTAAATTCGTTTTGCTTTAAGCTTGAAATTAAAAATTAATCTTTGGGTAATTTAAAACTAATTCCTTAAAACCAGATCTTAAAATGCACAAAATATTTTTACACAACTGAATTAAAGATTGAAAAAATAACACTTAATAACTTTCAAAATAATGCTTGGCAATAAATCAACTGTAAAGTAAGAAAACCCAAAATTACATCAAAAATACTGTAGGAATTTAAACAATAAACAAAGTAAATAAATTATATTCAGTATTAATATATAAAAACATTTGTACCATTGGAGTTCCCTAATATAAAATGCTATTAAAATGAATAGTAAATAAAATACTTTATTAGAAAACCATAAGTAACTTTCAGCAATGGAAAAAATATTAATATTCAAAAAAACTTTATGCGTTTATTTTTTTTAATTTATTTTTTTAGATGTAAGCTTCGCATAAAAAATTAAATTCTAAATATTTCAATTGTTCATTTGATGTAAAAAAATAAATACAGCAAACAATTGCTATTAAATGTGAGTTAAATATTGAAGACGTATTACCTTTAAAAAAACCTTCATAAAAATAACGTTCATAGAATTGAAAATAAAAGTGCACACTTTGTACGATCGAAAGATGGGATATGCTGAGTCATAATTCTAAAAAGAAAATAAATCAGAACAGTTTTCGTAGCAAGAAAGGAAAAAAATAATAAAAAGAATATACATTCAATACTTGTTATGACTCATCGCTTAAGAGCGACTGATATTAGGAATACTTAATGAGACTTGGCGCGTCGTCTCAAGGTCATATTAAATTCTATCAGAACGGTTACTGAGTTTTAGTTTCGGTTCGTAAACTTAAGCTGCTTTTAAGAAAAGAAAACTAAAAAGTTTAGCCCGGAAAAGAAATTAATTAAATTTCAAATTCAAATCCCGAGGCCGTGCCCCTAAGTTTGTAGGAATTCGGTGGGACAGAATGCCCATCCAACCACATTTAGTTCAGTGTCTAGGGTCACTGAATGAAGAAAAAGAAGCTTTTGAATATGAAAGAAATTTATTTACAGTAAAGAAAAAGAAAAGGACATTTACAATCATGACAGGACTATTTACAATAGAGGAAAAAAAAAGGAATTACTTATAGATGCCACAAAGAGTAGGCTAATAATTTTTTCATGGCGAAACTACGTTACGTTTTTACAAGATGCATGATCAGAACGATACGACCCTCTCTGGTCCCCGTCTGGAGAGCGAATGTGCAGTTCGCTTATTCTCAAATTCTTACGTCACGCGTCTTGGATTTAACTTCAGAGATATTTTGTGATACCCGTGGCGGCATCTATTGCAACAAATTGGAAAAATATTTAACAGCAAAACTAAATATTTAACAGCAATGGCCGCTGATTAAATCTCTACATTTATGAAATAAAATTCAGCCTTACCCTCTAGTAAATTGCCTTCCTATTTAGTATTCCATGAATATATAACAACGAATCATGTAATCTCTCATATACATTAAATGCTGCAAACCTTTAATCGTATATATGGTATAGATAGAGTACATTTATTATTAAAAAAATCGTACTAGAGTTTTTGACGAATCCACGTTTTTGACCTCCCTGAGTTTCAAAAAATAGTTTAAGAAAATGTATATATGTCCGCGACAAAGATGGCTTAAAAATTGCTTATGCCAGATGGTTGAAATTTGATATACAGTCTTCACATCAAATGTGCAGATTCCTATCAAATTTTGAATAAAATCTGTTTTGGTGAAATCTACTTCTCCAGCTGTTCGAATATACGTTAACACAATAGTTACAAAACAAAGAGAGCTGTATCGACAAAATTCGTTAGACTGATTTTATATCTATAGTGCAGATACCTGTCAATTTTTTAACCAAATCCAATGAAAAGTTGAAAATCTGTCGGTCCCTATCCACAAAAAAAGTAAACACACTAATTCGAAAACGAAATAAAAAATATATAATTTGCAATGGGTTTTTTTTACTACAAGTGCAATTTTGTGAAGAATTTTTGTTTAAATCGTGTATAAATTTGATTTTTGGATATTATCAACATGCGCCAAGAATCCATGGTCAAATAACTCGCCAAGTGATGACGATACAGTTAATAAAAATGCTGACTGCACGCCTTTATATTTTGTAATTATTGTATGGCAGTTTCATGTTAAGCGGTCTTGGATATGATAATTTTATTACAGAATATACACGAAAAATTTAGAGGAGCCACTCTCGCTGGTTTCTACAAAATACCTATAAATATAACAATCGTATAAAGTCGAATAAAAGAAGATTATTCATTCATAGGGAAGATACGGTACAAATACATTATAAATATGAAATTAAATATGATATGAGACAGAATATCCCATTGATCAAAGCACTAACGATTCTTCCTTCTAGTGCTTTTTCTTCTTTTGGTAACTACGTACCAACTCCTGATTTATTAATACATCCATTCAAATATAGAAATATAGAGTAGAAAAATGCGTGTACAAACTCCATTCAAGCCGTTCGCAGGAAATATCTTATTCTTTTATGCTCAAATACACCTAGCATGTTTACATTGTTCGTCTCTGAATAAATTCTGTAAAAGGAATATGAATGTGAATTCATCAATTTTTGAAACTGCTGCATGTGATTTTATAATGTATCATCGTAATCAAAAGTATCTGTAATATACTGAAAAAATGAATTCATGCATACCATGCAAAATTCCAATTACATGATTACATATGGAGTTTAATGGGTATACTGAATAGCAATTTAATTTTCCACAATATTTACATTTATTGAAAAAGTTTTACTTTTCTTCATTCGTGAAAAATAATTTTTTCTTTGTGAAGATACTGAATTGTTTTCAAAGAATATCAACATAGAAATTATTATTTAAACAATGACATGCCACCTATTATGCCATAAATAAACTTAATTTCCTTTGAGGATACAGTGTATCTATCAATAAGCCAATCACGTAAAAGGAAACCACTATTGATTGAAAGTTAATTTAAAATGACCTGAGAAAACTTGTTGCCGCCAGAGTTATAAGCAAGATTAAGTAAAAGAAAATAATTTTAAAATGAAAACAACACTTTTCATTGCATCGATTTTAAATGTTTTTATTTTATTTGGAGACTGCAATCTTTTTTCAGCTTTTGACGAAGAATTTGTGAGTAAATGTTTCTTACACCTGGCATGCAAATTAAGTAAGTTTTATTTTATATTCAATTTAAAATATATATTCTCTTTCTTGCATTGAAGTGTTGCAGTGTATTTAATTGCTTATATTTACCAATGATGGAAATTTGAATTAAATGTTAAAATTTGTGGCTAATTTATTCCAAATTGTAAACACATATTTAAGTATCTATTAACAATATTTCATTAAAGTTTATATCACTTTTAATCATTGAAAAATTAGGAAAAAATTATAATTTAATGTTATAAAAAGTCACTTAGGAATTTCTATAATTTTTAAGTAAGCTACTATATTTAAAATTCTTTGCTGGTATTTCTATTCGATTTTGGAATTAAAAGCAAGACATATTAAAATAGCTTTAAATAATGATTCCACTGAGTGGCAATTACTAATATTTTTATTCCTTGGCATGTAACTGTTACATCGTGCAATGTTACATACCTGAATTGACTAAAATATAGAAAGTTTTAATGTAGGTTCTGTGACATTATAATTAAACATTATAAATGTTTCATTGATTATAAATTAGAAAAAAAAATCATATTCAAAATTATCGCTAGCTAGTCAATAACATGTAAATAATTCACCTACGGAGTTAAAGAAATAACTTTAATTTAAACTTTTTTCTAGATTATATCATTCATTTGTTTAAAAACTGGATAATTCTTTCTCCTTAATAAAAAATATTATTTTAGAAAATTCTTATCAACGAAAAAACTTTTTAATGAATAAAATTATCGATGAAAAATCCTTATAAATAAAAATTACCCTGTAATAAATACAATTCTTGATAAAATATTATCAGCATTACTAATCCTGTAATAAATAAAACTTTTAATAAAAAATTCTTATCAACGAAACTAATTCTCTAATAAATAAAATTCTTAGTAAAAAAATTTTGTAAAAATAATTACCAAATAAATAAAATTCTTAGTAAAAAAATTTTGTAAAAATAATTACCGAATAAATAAAATCCTTATTAAATAAATTCTTGTAAATAAAAAATATCTTGAATAAATAATATGTTCTATAAAAAATTCTTATTAATAAAAATAATTTTTGAATAAATAAATTTCTTATAAAAAATGTAATCATGATGGATTCTTTATGTAAATTCGTATTTTATTAGGTATGTATTACTAAAAATATATATATATTTATTAATTAAAATAGTATATAATTATTAAATGCGTGGAAGCTATTTAATTTCGAGATTGCAATTAATAATTAATTAAAATTATTATTTTTGAGGCTTAGGATTTTGTTGAAATTGACTTTAAAAATTTGTTTTATTATTCAATATTATTTATTTGAATACAAATATTAGTGTTGGTACGAAAAAAAAGGATGTATTTTAAACTATTTTACGTTGAACAAAATAAGCTAATTTCGGGAATTAAATTATTTCTCTTATCAAAACCAGCAATATCTTTAGAAACTAAGATATAAATATTGATTTATGTGTTTTACTATTTTTAATGTTACATATGGTATATAACTCATCACGATATATAATTCTTTATGCCATAATTTTTCAAACATTTCATTTTATGTTTAGATGACACCAAAGAAATATACCAAATGTTGGATGGCTTTTCAGATCCGGTAATAATCTTACTACCTTATAAACTTCCAAATAATTATCTACTGCATGACTTTGTTCGTAAATGAAATATATTTGCACTGATTTTCTCCTTCTTAGATATTTAATGTTTCGATACATCATAGCTTGTTTTTATGACAAATTGGTGCAAAATTATGAAAAAATCAAAAAAGAATGACAGCTATTTATCATCAGATTTTAAATCTATTCATTTTTGATTAAATAGTGAACATATATAGACATCTTTCAGAGATGCAAAAGACAAAAAACGTAGAAATATAGATTAAGCTTAACGCTTTCTAGGACGACGGGAAGTATGCGTCACTCTAAACTGGTCTATCTTTATATGAAGTTTGATAGGTAGACATAATTCTATGACTCTTAATAAGGCAGATTTTTTCAATAAGACTGAGGCTTCATATCATTATAATACAAAAAAATGGTATTGTTTGTTACTTAAATTAACAAATTTAATAAAATTAGATTTCTTAAGCGAATTAATACTCTCTTTGCAATGATCATAAAAAACTGCAGAACTAATTGTTTTAAAACCTGGAAATATTTATTAAAAAGTCATAGAAATTTCTTTTCTACCAAAAATAAATAAATAAAAAGATTTTAAATCTCATCACCAGAGGGGGGGGATGGAGATGTTGTTGTTTAAAAACTTGTTAAGAAAATTAGGATAAGAAGACATCAGTTAAATATTCTGAATCGCTCCCTCTACAGCGAGAAGGTTTATGCTTTGAACAATCACATTACGCACTCCGTGGTAAATGAATAAGTTTATAGTGTGCATGTATATATGTAAATTTCTTTTGTGAAAAAACAAACTAATGGATGACCATGTAATTTTGTTCATCCTTTTATTTCAGTGTTGTATATTTTGGTGCATAGTGTATATGTTGTTTGTAATTATATATTCCAATGTAATCTTGAATCAAATTCAAATTACTCACATGAAGGAGATGAATAGAAAATTCTGATAGAGTTCATAAAATTAGAACTCTGATTTTTAGAATTGTAAAAATTGTTTTAGCTTTATAGAAAATTTTAACTTCTTTGGGATTGAAAACATCTATGCTTTTCGGAATGTTTGCGGAAAATAAAATGGAGAGGAAAATATTTTTTGCGAATTGTTCCAATGCCTCTTATATGCTTCTATTGCAACAAGGATAATATGTTCACCAGAATGTTGTTTTACTGTGTATGTGTAATCTTCAGGTAGCTAGAAAGTAGCAGAGCGAAATGTTCCTTATTGAAATAACTGCATGGAAATGTCCCGTGAGTCAATGAGATCAAAAACACAATAATAATTATTTCCTTTGAGTTATGCTTCACACAATAAATACTCTTCCAATTTTATGACAAGGTGACACAGTACATCATTTTTTTATTTCATTAAATATTTTTTAAAACCCTAGGGTTTTTTTTTCAAATAGGAAGTTTTTTCTTCAAATTTTTTTTTTCAGGTAGTTATTGGTATGCTACATCAAACTTAGTATGAATTGCCTTCTGCAAACAGTATCGAATTATTTATCATTTTTATTGTAAAAAATACAAAAAAAAAATCTGAAAAGTGTGGAAATTCTGAATTTGGACATTTAAAAAATTACTATCCATCGTAAAGTTAATTTCCTACTAAGTTTTGAAAAACGTATTTTTCCGAACATTCACAAAAAATTTCACATTATCTTCCCAATTTTTAAGAAAACCTCCATGCTTTCGAGACGTAGCATGTAAGCAAAAACAGAATATCGATTGGATTTCAGTTCGATGAGAATGCTGTGTAGTTCATATGGGTGAAATATTTGGATCGAAGGCATTCGTTTATGTTGTTTACTCGAAGAGGACGGGAGTTGTCATCCATAAACATGAATTCTAAGCCCATGGCAGCCGAAACAAACAGAAAGTTCCAGAAAGACGTCCAGATAGATTTGTCCTGCCATGATGGTTCCAGTTTAAACATGGTGCTCAGTTCTCGAACCCAGAATAATTCCTCCCCAAACGAGCAATCTTGCACTACCGTAACAGAGTGATTCAGTGATGTTCTCTTGGTGGTAACGGATACCTGGTGTTCTCTATATGAAAGTCTGGCTAGAATCAGACTGCAAGCTAAAACTGGATTCGTCAGAAAACATCACACTAAGCCATTTTTGCAGTGTCAACAAACATGCTCTGTAATGCAGGTAACCGAAAGCAACAGTGAGTTGCCATAAAGGCACATCTGACATGCTTACGAGCGTTTAAGCCAATCTGCTCTAAGTGTATGTATACGGTCCGTCTTGAAACTGTCTTACCAGTGGCTGAAAAGAGCTGACGAGACAGGTATGATGGTGTGTTTGTAGAAACTGCCAAATACAGTGTCTCATTCGGCGATGTAATTTGGGGGCGACCTATGTTGTAACGTCTACTCACATTACCATAATCTTGGAATCGTTGCCAAAGCTTGGAATTCCTAGATATTTCCAATTGGACATGCTCACTTTCCAGACGGCCAATGATTATACAACATAATTCTCATCTTTATACATCATTTGTATCATATATATGAGATTATTGCACTAAAAGTGTTATAAAGCGCTTGCGAAAAATTTTACTTCTTTGCATAAAGCACTTGCGAACAATTTTACTTCTTTGCATAAAGCGCTTGCGAACAATTTTACTTCTTTGCATGTATTCCTCAAACATCATTCTCTTACACTCTCGTCATTGAGACGTACTATCGGTGTCATTTGATGGTTTCCTGCTATTTTCATATCAGTTTTGAAGGTGTGTGCAGTATTTTACTGATGATATATGTATTTTAGAATTGATTTCCGCATGACTGAATTATTCTTAATTAATGAACATGAGAATATCTTATAAGCCAAATTACTTCAATATGCTATTACCCTCTTTTATTAGAACACTTAGACATTTTAAACTCCAAATACAATAGTATAACGATATTTTCAAGTTATGTTTAAACTCTTATATTAAATATCACAGATTTTAACTCTAAAAGGTCGATATCCGGATCTAGCCCAAAGCCATGCGGGAAACTTGATGGCACTGTCGGGAAACAACCCTACATAACATAAGAGAGCAAACTATACTTGATGACATTGGAGCTTTGTAAGCAATAAAAAAACCCTCTAGAGAAAGCTCATATTGGTACCAAAAAAAATGTCATTTTACATGGCATATTAAATTGCAAAACATTTCAAATGCCTAAAATTCGTTAAATGGCTGTTAACATTTTACATTAGGAGAGAGCTAAATGTTTAAAAAATATATTGACAAAATGTGCTTCATAGAAGATTTTACAACTTGAATTTTTATGAATTCTTTGACTTTAAGAGATATCCAATTTCTTGGCCATCTGAATCTGTGCTCTAGTCATAGGGCACAGACTTTGATCACGTGATTTATACATTGATACATAATTATTTAGTGAAAATTTATACAAAGCAGAACATTAACAAAGCAAATCAGAATATAGGTTTAAATAATTCAGGTATACGTATTCAAGATCTGTTCCTCAATTGAAGGTGTAAAAATTATTTTAAAAGATCTGGAACAGCTGATTCAGAAAAAGGTTACAGAAAACATGAAAATAGAGAATGCTACATGCAACCTTAGAAAATTTATACTTATTTCCAGTTTTTAAAATCCAGAATTAATTTCTGAACCCGATTTTTATCTAAAAAACTAATCAAACTCTAAACTAATCAAACGCTTATATATTAATATTTGACTGTTAACAAAACTGATATTTTATCCTGAAGTTCCATTCATGAAGAGAAATATCATTATAAATGCCACGTTTTATCCTTAATATTTTTTCCGTATCTTCTAATATTTATAATTCTTTTTTATCTCATATAAAGATAAAGACTAAAGCCTGCGAGCTTATACATCAAGTCTCTGATATGGAGTACTATCATTCTCGAGAACAATTTGAAAAAGTGAGAGTAGTCGCATGCGACTTTACAGAGGAAAAAAAAGTAAGATATATTGCCTTTATTTATTTACGAGCGTCAATTAATAAAATTCACTTAATACTAATTTTTTTTTTTACAAAATAGTATTTACATATCAATAGAATGCCAATATTATCCTGATAAAAATAATTAAAGGATGGAGGATTTCCATTCATTTGTGAAAATAAAGTGAATTAATTATTTGTATGAAATGAAACGTTTTAAAAACTACATCCGAGAACTTAATATATGTCATCACGCATTACAAATAACTAATATTTTGTACCTAAATGATTTTAAAAATCCCTGAAGTAACTCTTGATATTATTGATAGGATGATAGTGCACATTTCAAAAACCTTTAAGTCTACGGTAGAAGTTATTTTCTAAATTACTTATTACGCATTCAGTATATTTCCTTATGTTTTACAAATATTTAATATTTTTGGAATAAAGGATTGAGAAAATTCATGAAGTAGCTCTTGCAATTATTAATAAAATGATATCAAAGCAAATTTCGAAGACATTTACGTTTACTTTTCGAGTTATTTTCTATTTTACTATTGAGGCATTCAGTATATTTCATTAATTTTTTAAATAGTTAATAATTTGTGTAAAAAGAATTGAGTAACTCCATGAAGTAGTTCAAGACATTATTGTTAGAATGGTATAAGTGCAAATTTCGAAGGCCTTTGAGTTTATTGATTGAATTATTTTCTAAGATTCTTATTCCCTTTCTAGAATGCAAGAATGAAATTATGCATTCTTACTATCAAAAACATGTAACAATATTTAAAGCCTGATAATATTCAATAATCCTTCAAATTAATGCAAAATTCTGATGACCATTTTGACTGATTTTTTTCTGCAACTTTCATCGCTTTGAAAATCTTGTTTTCCGATGTATAAAAGCAATGATATTCTTACTTAAAACCATTGTTTTAAGTAGCTTAGAGGAATATGTAAAAATCATGCGACAATATAGATATTTTCATATTAGTAAAATAAACCTCATTTCCTATGCTTACTTTTATAGCTGAACTATCTTTGATTGTTTTACAATGTTCTGAAATATTCAGGGAGAACAGTTAATGTAAAAACTATTATTTTATAAATGTTTTTATATTTATATAAGATTTGTAAACCTATATCTTTATGTTCTGTAATTTGTTTATATGTATGTATATGTTCCTCGTATATGAAATGTAAAAGAGCAATTATTGTAATTGTCAAAAAGTTCGAACTCGAGATCTTAACAAATCTTGACATTTCCGACTTTATTGAGAATTTCATATAAACAGAATTTGATAATGTTTATATGTTTTTCTACTGTGTACACGATAATTTAAATGCTATTTGAGCTAAAAGTGTGAAATTCGATTTATGATTGTTATGCACAATTATTAGTTTCCTATCAAATAACGAGTATGATCCATTTTGAGATATGTCTTTTTGGATATAATACTATAACGACAAAAGGGGTAGACTTATAGATAAAATTTGGTGTATGGCCAATTAACATATAAAGTGTAAATATGTATCTAACAAAACAAAATCCTTGTTAATATCGATCTGTGACTTACATATATGTAAATGTGTACCCTTAATTTAAAATGTAACAGCTTATGTTGGCTCATAGTTTTAAATATCTAAATTGATGGTTCAAATAAAATTTATAATATATGTGTGAAGAGGTTGGTAATTTATTGGTTTGTACTTTTTTATATGCAAACGCATTAGACTCAAAATACAATGTTTTAAATGAATAACATTTATTATGTGCTTTAATGACTATAAATTTAATTCAGTGCCACATTTTGATTTTATTGAACACATCAAAAATTCATATTTGATTTTCCCGTAGTTTTGCATTAAGCCTATCTCGGCAGTTAAATGCCGAAAGAAAATCCTTAATATTTAGAAAAAATACGAGAAACACACCAACTGATGAACCAAATTCATGGAAGTTTTATATTAATAGATCAAATACTTTCCTATGAAGCATAGATAATTTTTGGAAAGAAATGATAACTGAAACATAATACTTCTAATGGCCAATTTCTTCTAGAATAGTTTAGACTATATAAATATTCCATAATATCTTTTAAAATTAATTGCTATTTAACTCAGAGATTTAGAAAAGTTTTTAACCTTGTAATGAAAGCTCTAGTGGAATAAATACTTATAATTTAATAGCTAGAAAAGTGTTTAGACGGAAATAAATATCATCAGAGAAAGGGTACGAAAAACTCCACTCTTAGGCATGGAGAAAGCATAAGTCCTTGATAAATTTATGTCTCATATTTTAACCGTGATCAAAATTCATAAATTCACAATGTTGAAACATCAATTTTGAAACAGCTAATTTTTTAAATTAAAAAAAATATTGAAATCGATATGACAGGTGATAGTGAAAGTATATTTCTATATGATTATAAAACAAAGTGAGAAGTGGAAGTAAAATATAGTCACAGATTATAAAAACGTAAAAAAAAACCTCACAAAGTATAAAAATACAAAAAAAAAACTTTCGTTAAAAGTGCTCATTCTTCAAAAGCAAGTGAAACTAAGATATCTTTCACAATGATTTTGTTCTAAATTGGCAAAAAAACTAAAACTACTGATATTTGAAAATGATGGTGATCAAAATATATATTGCATTTCTTCAGACTATCAAATCTACAATAGCTTCCGTGTGTTTCACGATAGTAAGTGCAGTCATCACACATTTACAGCTCATATATTGTTAGCATTAAATAGCATCTCGTTGAACATTCCACTTTATTAACCTGAATCATCCTCTGAGACTTCTCTTTCATTTCCATTTACAAAAATAAAGTGGGCAGTATCTTATTTATATTTCAAACATGCAAATAGCACCTGCATTGCTTTGTGGCAGGTTATTAAAAAATCTGAAATAAATAATTTAAAAATAAATGCGACAAATATTTTAAAAACCGGATTCTTGTTCATTTTAAATACAAAAAGGGGCATAATTTCTGTTGAATAAATAATTTATTCCTTAGAATTTTTCTTTGGTTGAGATACATTCTATCGTTGTGATGTACTTTACATGAATATGAATTTATAATTTTTTTTTCAGAAATCGAGTTTCTATGAATTTTTCTCCGCTGGTTGCGAGTTTGTTATGGGAAGTATTTTAACTCTCTTTGGAATTCTTCTCAGTTTATTTGAATTGTTCGTAAATGCAGGAATTACTTACATTCTTGAAAAATAATTATATTGAATTGCATGAACTAGGAATTATCTTGATTTACTATAATTGAAACCATAATGAATTACTTTAATTGGAGATTATCTTTAATTGGATTAACTTCAGATTATCTTGAATTGTTTTATCTTGAGTTTATTTTGAGCAAAATTAACTGAATATTATCTTGCATTATAATATATTTTTTTGTTATTTTAAACTGAAAGATTTAGTAAAAAATTCTTTTAATACTGTAGTAATTTAAAAAAAAAACAGTTAAATCTTCTGATAAGTACATTTCAATTATTGATTCAATAGTTATTCGTTTATTATGAAAAAAGATCTCATCACATTATGTGGTATAGCTTCTACTTTATTTCTATGAAAAAGTTTTCTTTTCATCTCAGAAAAAGTGATAAATTGCTTCTTTTGCATATTACAAAATAATTTGAAGTTCAAATTTTGAAATCTCGCTTGCCTCTAGTTCAATATATGAGAAATGTTTTGTTGAAATTTTAGCTTGTATTAAAAGTTCTTATCAAAAAGTTCCTTTATATTTTAATAAAGATATTTCATTTTTTTTTAAAGTTTTTTTTTTAAATTTTCATGTATTTAGTATAGAAAAAGTATAGTGATAGTAAAAAAAATTACAAAAATTTGAATTGAGATTTTGATGAAATTTAAGTGGAAGTTGAGTGTACTTATTCCAATAGTTAGTTTGGGAAAAATGGTTTTTGATTGTATAATGTTGCGCTTTTTTCGGAAAAGGCACTTAAATAGATAAACCTAAAAAGTCCCCAAACTGAAATCAATATATAAATAGAAAATTTGATCCAAATCGTTAGAACCATTTTCGAGATAGATGAAATAAATAAATTTCTATGTAAATAAGAATTGTTTTATATATATATTTATATATCTTTTATATATTTTTCGTATAAGATTAGCGATCGCCCACTATAAATGACATATTAACGAATAAGCTGGATTGTGAAAATTTAATTTATAATTAATCTCTGTTTGAATTATTGTTTTTAATGTGAATATTCAATTTAATTTTTATTTATTCATTCTAGGATCATTGCATAAATCCTTTCGCATCAATATGCAGGGAATTAGATGATATTATGGTTTGTAATCGAATATAATTTTTATTAATTCATTTTTTAAACTCTGCAATATTTGTCTTGAGTTTCCTTCAGAGACATTGAATTATTTCTTTTATTTCATTCTCACCTTAATGCATTAGAAATAATAATTAAATAAAATGAAATATTTTTTAAAGATTTAAAATATAAATAAATGTAAAATACATGGTTTTCCTTTAAAAAATAACTATTTATATTACCCCACGAAAATCAAATTTACTGCAATATACCAAACCATACCGATGTATTAAAAGTTTAACCGCTTTTACAATATGCATTCTGTTTTCAAAACAATTTATGACATAAAATTTCTTTCATGACAGTTCAGATCTCATCAAAAGATCAAAAGTAACAAAGGCATGGACAATAAGAATAAATTTAAAACACAAAATACACATTGAAGAAAAATAAGATACAACACATTACCAATGCACAAACAAAACTTATAAATTACTGCAAATAGAATTTGGGAAAGAATTGAAAATTAAAACTTGAATTTTGGGAATAATCTTATGTTAGAAACTGACATGTGACTTTATTCTATAGTGACTTTACTATTGAATATACTTTACTGAACAGTTAACAAACCTGATTATTTCCTTATTCACAAGTTAAATTATTATAACTACAAGGGTATTTATATTTCATTGTCTAATTATTTTGACTTCAATGAAAGTTTAAATTTTAACAATATTTTAATACTTGGAAACGCAGTTAAATATAGATATCTTAATGAGGATAATCTTAACTTAGAATGCTTTATTTTTTCCTAATATGTGGTGGGCTTTAGAAGGTTTTGTTAGAGATTTTTGATGTGATTTTTATGGTCTTATTACTCACTAACCATCTTAAATAAAATCGTGAAATACCATAATATTTTTTATATCTCATTAAAGTAATAAGAATAATTTTTATTTGCATAAATAATGATAAAAAACATGGAAAAAAATTGCAAAACATAATGAAGAGTTCCAAACAATTTTTAATATGCATTGAAAATAATTATTTTTTTACCAAAACATTGTGAAATAGAGAAGCAGAAATTTCTTTTCAGATGGCGAAAAATAATAGCCCTCAACTCTAAAAAAATGGTGCAGTTTTGTTGGTTCAAAATACATAAACAATTAAAGAGAGATCAATGCTGCTTTTACGTTCTTCATTTTTTCACATTTTACGTATTTTGGTTTGGTAGATTTGGCCATCTTTTTGAAAAAAGATATAGTAAGACGACTGTTTCCTTTTAACTGTCAAAGTTGTCAGATCAATTATACTGTTTAAATTTTGTCAAAAGGGAATTATATTTTTAACTGAGAAATTACAGTATCAGTCTCATTTTCTGTAATTATCTTATTAGATTTTTTAATAAAAGCAGGTATCAAAACAAAAAAGTGTTTTTTTGTAAAGCAATATTCGCTTAATTATTTTAAATGCACAGCTCATATATGATTCGGTACAGCGAAATATGATTCGGATAAATTTTAATGTGCATATTGTTTTAATTTTTCGCTTTAAATATTTAATCATTTTTAATTTATATTGTAGATGAAGATAAGTGACTTCATAAAAGAAATAGAGAAAGATGGAAGATGTGATGAAATAAAGATATCAATAAACAAACCTCAGCGAAACATCTTTTTTGGCTGATAAATAGGTTGCAAATACTTGAATAAGAAGAATACTATTTTTTTATTGCACGTCTATTAATCATGTTATAAATTTAACTGATAGCAATTCAAATAAATGCTGAAATATGATTGATTGGTTTTTATTACAGTTTTCATATAATTTTATCATCATCTACATTTAAAAAATAATAAAGATATAATTTTATAAAATGCCAAATTCGACAATCTTTTTTTTTCTTTTTCCAAAATGGATGCATTTCTAATTTATACTTTGAAGAACCATGCACCTCCTACGGTGGTGATTTGGTATTTTCAGTGATGCGCAATTAAGTAGATTTTGATGTATTTTTATTCCATCATTCCCACTGGGGAAGCACTTCCAAAATGAAGATGCGAAACTGGTGGGTGGTTTTTGGTACCCTCATGTGTACAGAAATAGTGGGGCTCAACTAGTTCCTATAATTGGTAAAATGCACTTCCCATGGGAAAGGTTGTTCTTTGGTCATTAGGATTTCACTATAGTTCCCGTCCATGTTGCTGCTACTGCAGTCAGATTATTCAGATATTTCAGTGGGCATTCAAAAAGGTCGGAGTAGCCGGTTAAGGATAAGATTCTTGCACGCAATTTTTTGACAAAGTTATAAATACTATAGCCATTTTCTGCTATGTAATGAGTCAAAATATAAACACATTTCAATTATAATGCTCACATACATTGATTATATCAATCTTAATATTATATTATAAGAATTTTGTTCGAAATGTGAAATGATTTTGGTTCTACACTATCGTTGATCTATTTAATTTATTTACTTGTGGTTCTGCACTTTTACATAAACTAGCAAATAGATCAACAAATAGATACTAGCATATCTACTCTGCTGAAACTGAGGAGGATATCTCAGAACCACGATGTCAACATCCAATGAATCTCATAACACATAAGCATTAGTGGTAATGAGGTCGCTGAGAGATTTGTTAAAGAAGGTAGGGAAAAGAAACGGCTACTGACTCATCGCTTACTTATCAAGAATTATACTCAAATGAAAGATCTAAACTCAGTTTAATACAGCGTATTCCACCTTCTTACCAATGGTACACTGGAATTCACCCTGGCACTTTGCTGGAAATCAAATGTGGCCTTGGCGCCCAAACCATTTTTGTTAAACTAAAACGTGGCCACCTTATGTGCATTTCCTTTAAAATTGATACAACAATCCATTCCACTAAAGAATGCTGTGAACATTTAGCTTCATCAAATTACAGTGCGAGTTGCATCGGACTTTTTAAGCCTATATTAAGCCTAACTTAATATCCGATCTCCGTGTTATGAAAGAATTTTTGTCAATCAACAATCGACTGAAGCTGATTTGATATATGTCAGATCTTTTGAGGATAAGCAAAATAACAACAGGAACAACATCTGTTAGTTGGCAATAGAATGTGTGAAGGATAACATGACATTTACTATAATAAACTTTTAATTATAATTATATATTTTCCAAAAGTATTCATTTTAAATTATTTAGTCATTCGATATACTTTATTAAATTATCACATTGTTCATTTCACATTCGTTGCTCATAGGCGAATTTTTTTTACTGATTGAGGATTTGCCTTTAGTTTAATACAGCTGGAGAAATTACTTGAAATAAAATGTGTAACTGTGTAAATAGCAGAGACAATAAAAGAGCCAAAACAAAGATAGGCACTTCTACCAGTTTTTCTCAGCCAATTTAAAAATATATATATGTGTTTTTAAAAATGTTTCAGTGCATTCGCATTTTAAGTATTAAAAAAATCTGCTTCATGATTATATTAGTTCTAAGAGATTAACTAAGTTTTTGCAAAGGTTCTAAAAAGCTCCGAATCATTGTAAATAGGCATTAAAGCAGAAACCAGGATTTTTTAGAAGGCTTAAGATTCCAAAAATAGAATTTAACCGGATGTTGATATGGATATAATTTTGAGCCTCATAAAAGCTTTTAAGAATAAAAAAATATTTTTCTTTTCTTTCTAAAAGTGTTTGGTGTTATAAGAATCTTTCCAATCAATAAATTGAATTGTAAAAGTTAATGGGTTTAATTTAAATCGTTAAAAAGTATGATATTTTGTGTAATTCAAAGATTAACACTAATTAATTTTTAGAACAATTTGCTTTCTAATAAATTTTTCCTTAATACTTTTTATCATTAATGATTATACATGAAAACTAAAACTAAAATAAATTTTTCATTTTAATAGCATTTATAATAGCGTACGCTTAGTGCCGCTTGCTATGAAAGCAATGTCATGTTCTGTGCATGTTACTACACTTTTGCAAGGGCCTAGTGATGTAAGGTCTCGGCTTTGAAACTGGAGGACTTTAGGTTCAAGACCGAACTCCATCGTATAAGCGGGTCTGGTGCACGCTTCTTGCTGGTATGGAGTGGTGTGGAAGTTTTTAGAAAGGGCACCAGTGCACGTGTCTTCATCATCATCTGATCGTGATTCAGAATTACGAGGTCTATCACAAAATATTTCTAGTGCTGTTTTAAAATAGGGTATCAATATACCCACAGTACAATTTCGAAATGCAATTACTTCAGGAAAAAATACATAAGTGGCCTAAAGGTAATGATTTAAAAAAATTACCATTGTAAGCGTTTTTATAGTATTATTGTTTTTAAACAATACTCCATTTCTAGAAAGATTTTTACTGCATATTATTATTATTATTATTACAATCGTTACGAGTTTGCAATTAAAACTTGTCTTTAACACTTCAAAGAGATCACAAACTGGCTGTGTATGTTCTTGGTTTTCTATAAGCTCCCGAAAGCTACTTATGGAACGGACAGCAGAGCATGTCAAAATGAATAACATCAAAAAGTAATGTTTTATTGTGCTGTATTTCTTGAATTCTCATTGCCGAATCAGAATGGGAATCTACAAAGAAATACGGAATATGTACATAAATGTAACTGGGCTAAAATCCAAATGTTTCCTATGAACAAAGCAACTGACACTAATGAGTAGAATGAAACCAAATTCCATTTATAATTTGTACAAATTTCGGAGTTATAAATTTTTTAGAAAATAAACCGTAGCAAATATCTTGCACACTGAAAAGGTCAGTACACTGAATATGCTGAATGTGGCCAAGGATTCCTATTTTTTAAAAATTATTTGAATTGTGTTATTCATTTCTATACCTATCTTTTCTTCAGGGTGATTGAAAACTGATCATTCAAATTTCGTGGGAGGTAAGAAGCACGGCAAGAAACCGATTTCACTTAGGAAAGCCTGTTCGTAAATGCGCGTATGAGTATGTAGAGGGCGCTGTGTGTACCCATTCAGTGCACAGCTTTCCTCACTGCTTCCGTTGCCATCAGAGTACGAGCTAACTTACTAGTGATGAATCGTTTTATGCACCAGGAGCTAGCAGAAATGCATTTCGCATATGGGGCAGCTGGAGAAAGCGAACGTCGAGTTAGGCAAGGTTACGAAGACCGATGCTCCGACAGATGACGCCATCTGATTTATCATCCATGGATTTTCTTTTTGTATGGTGGGGCATGAAATACATGTATATGATTTCCATAGACAATGAAATGGTTCTTGTTGCAAGAATAGCAGCCCCAGGCTTCGTCTGTGGTAATTTTTGAAAATGTTCGGTGATCAGCGCAATGGTACTGTGAATCTGAGCAACCATCCGCTTTATTTGTTCTTGCGTCTGATAACAAAACAAAAATTGTTGTATCTGAGAATGTTCTTGACTTAAGAGAATAAACCCAAAAATGTATATAGAAAATGTCTTTCTAAAAACCATTTTTATACTTATTTTTGCAATTTTATTGAATTTTCCCCCTTATATTATTATAACAAGTCATATATGATTAAAATTGGAACATCTGTTCTTGCGTTATAAATGATGTAACTAAACTGTTGATTGATTGTTAGGAGATATGTAGTTCGTCTGATCAGTTAATAAGACAATATAAAGGCAGAATTTAATATAGAGAGAGAATGAAAAGGTGTTGAATATTCGCTGATTATAATTGATGAGTTGAGACTATGTTCTAATAGCGATTAAATACTCTATTCATTTTGAATCATTTCAATGCCTTGAAATAGAATACTATGCATTAATTTAATAAACAAAAAAATAACATATTCTTTATTAGATGTATACTTATGTAAAATATCATTCTATTTATCTAAATGCAATACTTTTGATGCCTTGAAAGGGAACCAATTAAGGACTTTCGCTGTTGCTAATTTTGAAATTTCAAAAATTATATTAAATGAAATATTTTATTTTAAGGAAAGATAAATTCTAATGCAGTTTATTTTTAAAAGGCATATCACGAAATTTAAGGCAATAGCATTATTTTAAAAAAATCGGAATACTATACATCTTAATCATTGATAGTTTTGAAGAATATATTTTTAAGCAACTTTTTTCTAGACATATAACTCATATTCATTTTATGAGCCTTAGGTCGTACTATGTGTTTTGTTACACAGTTTTTGAAATTTTCTGTCATTATGTTCGTGCATTCAATTGCATCTGATGAATATACAGTAACTATTAAAAAGGAGCAATGAATTTAGAATAATTTCAATATTGCTTGATTTTGAAAACATTAATTTTAAGAGTAAAAAACTCTAATTTTATAAAAGTTATTTAAGTCTAAACTGATTACTGCTCAATATTTCGAAAAATAAAATGCATCTTCTTGAAGAATTTTTTTGTTTACTTTCAAATTGAAAGTAGAAAAAACAACAACAGGATGAAATATTAATAGCAACAAAGAAAGAGAGTTGAGTTTCAATTAAAAAGTGAATAATATTGTAAAATGAGATTTAAACATTTAAAAAAATAATGAAAAGTAGAAAAAATATATTGAAACGAAAATGTATTAATATTTAAGATGATGTAAAATGCATTTTTTAGCTCCAATATTTTCAGAAGTTTTTGCAGAACAACTCCAAAATTTCATTTAATTCTTACTTAACCTTTACTTAAATTTAGCAAACAAACAGCTTTCCATCCTTTAAAATATGTATGTGTCAAATTTAACAGCTTAGGTTAAGCAATCTCGGTAACACAACGTCAATCCACGTATGCGCATTCATCTTTATTATTTGTAGAAACACCGGTAGAGCTAAATACGTTTTAACGTTTAATGATCTCAACTACATTACTAATTTTTCATATTTCTTGTCACTTTATTAAGCGTTTTTCCTTTCTTTTCTACTAAAGATTTTCCTAAATTTTCTTTCAAACAACAGAGAGAAAATGTTATGTCACATCAAAATAAAATATTACTATCGTCCACAAAATAATTATTTAAATTTATTTCAAAATCACTTAACGTAATACTGAGGAAAAAATAAACACTAGATACAAAACCTCGTAAATCTAAATTTTTAGCGATGAGCTATTAATGTTGATTCATGGGGGTGACCCTAAGTCATTTCAGCCGACTTAATTAATCGACATTTACATCTACCCTTACTCAAACTTGTGGAGTAGAAAAGAATACAAGTTAATTACGATCAAGGTTCCAGACAGCTGCACTGCAGCTGTATTTGAAATGCTAAATAGGCTTATTGAAAACGATTCGTCATGGATTCATTTACACAATTTAATCCGTTTGATTGAAGAAAATTAGTTTCTTGAAATACGTGAATTTTATAAAAGTTGTCAAAGACAATAATTAAATTCGTGCAAATTGCTTTAAAGATAGGAAATTATTGGCAGACTTCAAATTAAGAAAAATGAAAGAATTGCAAGCACTTTTGCAAAACGGATAATATTATTGAAAGATACTGATTTCTTGTTCTTGAGTAATTATTAATATATACGTTGTAGTTTAGTTATACGATCACTACGTTTCGTAGCAATATTAAAGCTATCTTGGGACTGACGTATTACACTAGACTCCATACATTCACAGTGTTCTCGTTTACACTTGGGATTGCAAAATTCCAATATTCTTAACAATTCATTTTACACCCATCACAATGTAAATTAACATTCTAAAATTTTGAAATTTGTTAAACTTGGAAAATGTTTTGATATCGAATGCATTTAAATTAATTTATTTTATAAAAAATAATATAAAATGCTAGTACGAATTTAATAATTTTTGACATGGAATAAGGGTTAAGTTATATAAAAAGCAACGACTTATGAATGAACTTAAATACAAATGATATTCTATCTTTTACATTATAAAGTAGATCATCTTTGCATGAATGTTCCATCAAAATATTTAGAATTGTCTTCATATATTAATGAAATATGCAATTCATTTTTTTTAAATAAGAAATTTTGCAGTCAACTTTTTAAATTGAAAAATATAATATCATTGGCATGTTATTTTTCACCATGCATTCCTTAAAAAAGCATATTCATCAAACAATCTTCAAGGCAACAATTTAAAAAAAACTTTCTAAGAAATTTTTAAAAAATTGCCATGTTATTTTAACAACAATTTTAACAACTTATGAATTTCAGGAATATATATAATTATTTGAATGATAATGAAGGCAACAATATTTCTTTCGTCAAATATTTAAATCTGATTCTTTTTTCAAAGTTAAAGCAATGTTTAATAAACACTGTGTCCTTCAATATTTAAATATTTTATGACCACTTTAAAATTCCCCTTTGTATTCAACAATATTTAAAATATCTCTCTCAACTCAAACAATGAAACGAATTTTATCGTCTAATAAAGTTTCTTGTTGAAATATGTTGTATAATCAACTTCAAATTGATATGTTTAATAAAGTAATAGCTATTAAATGTTTAAATTACATGTTTTAAATTTAACTTTTTATCAATTATTATAATTCAGAATAAAATTATTCTTTTATGATATTTTCTAAGAAAAGATGCAAGTTAGTTTTCAATCTTTTAGAATTATTTTATCTCCAAACATTACCTCTATTCAAATATTTCTGTTAATATTTTTCTGAATATTAAATTTTAATTTCGCTTCAGATAATTTCCATCATATTTTTAAAGTAATATATTTTCATCCAAAAAACCTATAAAGTAATTGGCTATTTTATAGAGGCAATTTTAAAATATGTATTCAGTTAAATTTACCCCTCTATATGTATATATTTAGTGTAATTTAGAAATTTTTAATCATTATTTAAATTTAAAATATGTATCATCAAAAATTTTATTTTTGTAAAAAAATAATTCATAAATTGTTTACGAACGGATTCTACGATATATATATTTTTAAGTTTTAAAGATAGTTTAAATATTTTGTCTAACTAGAATTTATCCAAGATCAACTGTTCGACAAGAATAACGATTTAATTTTAATTGAGTATCTAATGCATAATTTTTATTAGTTGCTTCCGACAAAATAATTTTAAATCTTAGACTGTAATATTTGATTTAGTATTTTTTTTTTCCTCGCAATTTTTTTCTTCCTTCTGTATGAGCTCCAAGCTTCCTGAACTTACTGAACACCAACTAATAAAATTTCCTTGTTACATTTTACATTCGGCATCAAATTAAAGGAATTAAAATCAAATGAAAAAATTGATGCAAAGAAAATGAAAACAGGGAATGGGAGAACGGGGGCGCGAGCACACTAATGGGGGGAGGCGCAAGCATATCCAAGAGAAAATGTTATTTAAAAAGTTTAGTTATTAAGTTTTCTTGCTTTAAATTCCTGCTCACAATTTCAATTTCCTACAAAAAGCATTAATTTCATCACTCGTATCACTCGTATCGGCGACCATGTAGCTCAATTTCATCACAAACTATCGCGAAAATTCTCAGCTTCTGGTCTGCTTTTCTCTTCTAGGAAAACGGCGATTTCTTCTCTTAATTCATAAACACGTTGCAAAAATTTCCCTCGTGATAATCATCTTGCCTCGCAATAAAATAGTAACGCTGAATGTACTGCACCCATGTCTTTACAAAGTGAGGATAAGATTTTTGATTTCAGGGGTCTCATTTTTATATAATTTACTACGGTTACAACCGTAATTAACACAATATTCAAACTAGGACTCATTTCTTTGGACGCCGAAGCTTCTCCGTGGATCATGCAATGTGTCCAGACGCAATGTGGCGATTTTTGTTTCACAAGTGCTTGAATACTTTGGAATCTTCCGGACATAGAACGAGTACCATCGGTGCATATTCTGACGCAATTTTTCGATTCTATGTTTGCCTAGTTCATAAAATCATTTAAGATAGCAAATAATGCGAGTGTTGTTGCTTTGAGTTCTATTGGTTTGCAGTAAAGAAATTCTCCTACTACTGACAAATCATCACAAAATCTAACATAGGCAAGAAAATGAGCATCTTTATTACTCTCTGTTGCCTCATCGAGTTATATTGAAAACAATTTGTCACGTAACTTCGACAAAAGATGACACTCTACATCTTGAGCTATATCAGCAATTCGAAGAGCAACAGTATCATTTGAAAGAGGTATAGACTGCAGTAGTTTTGCAAAATTATCTCCAAACATAATTTCTACAATCTCAATTGCGGCTGGCAAAATAAGCCCTTCACCAATGGTGTGATACTTTTTACATCTGGCTATTTTATATAAAACTTTGTAAGAGGCAATTAAAGCTTTTACATTCACAGACAAAGTTTTTTTAAACAATGATTTTTGCTTTTCATATGATTTTAAATTTTATTCGAAGAATTCTCTGGGTTTACGTACTCACTATGAAGCGTTTCCAAATATCGTTTAATTTTATCAGGTTTCATGCTGTCTGCCGCCACCATTTTTGAGCAAATGATACGCAGGGGCCTTATTTCTTCATTTACTTCAGTACTAGTGAACCCAAAATTTAAGTATTCGTGAGAATATTTTCTTGGTTCTATTTTCGGAACCATGCTCTTCTGTGTACTTGCTGATGCTTGTCTATCGTCTAATGTTCGCTTACGCCCAATTAAAAATTTATCCATGATTCTGCATAAGTCTGCTGCCGTGAATATTTAATACGGTGAATTGCAATTACACGAAAA
This sequence comes from Argiope trifasciata, assembly GCA_026543055.1. Classification (NCBI taxonomy): domain Eukaryota; kingdom Metazoa; phylum Arthropoda; class Arachnida; order Araneae; family Araneidae; genus Argiope; species Argiope trifasciata. The sequence goes on along the minus strand of JAPMOQ010053704.1, from coordinate 8,113,621 downwards.
TATATATAACATACACATTCAGAATCGATTCAATAGCAATAGAAGGATCGACTCGAATGTGATTGTCTGGAATTGAAATTGGCGTCATAGAACTTTCTCCTTCTCCCTTTGAGAAAACGTTTGTTCACATCTGCACAAGCTCCTAACTTAACTTTTAAACTGACCTGACCAAATCGAAACTTCTCGCGAAACCGTGAGAATGCCCGACATGGCGGGACGCAAGAGCAATAAAAAGGCATAGGATTCTTGTTTTTTCAATGCTGAGGATTGGTGTTGTAAAATGTCAATAAATTTCCATATTCTTGGTAATTTGTAAAGTTTAAAATTAAAGTTGTAGTGTAGGTTTAGAGCCAAAATACTCAAAATTCATTATTATTGTATACATTTTACTGTATGTGGTGGGGAGGGGGGAGCGATGAAAAATATGATGGAAAACTGGGGCCGTGAATACTAAAAGGTTGAGAAACACTGCTATAGACCACCAATGCATAAATGCAACAATTTTTATTTTTAGCACAGATTCATTCAATTAGAGAACAAAGAATCGACAAAAATGTTATTAACACATTAATGTATATAAAAATATATTTTATACAATTTTCTTACAATGCAAATTCCCCTACGTTTCAAAATATTTCCATTTGAATTGTCATTGAAAATTAAAACTTCAAAGTTAGATATCTCACTGAATAAAACACACGCACGCATATGAAATATATTCAAAATGTATATTTCGATTTTTAAAGCAAGGAAATATTTCATCAAACAACACATTTATTAGATTTATTCTACTATAATTTTACAATCTTTAAACAAAAGAAAGTGAGTTCAAATTTCAATCAACTACACATTTGCATAAATTAAAAAAATATCACGATCATATGGGTATTTACCATGAACAATAAAAAAATTAATGTAAAAAGCAACATATTATTATAGACCTTATAGAGTCCACAAGCTCTAATTGAATAAAAATGAAATTACTTAAAAAATATTAACTTTTTTTTCGTCTTTCTTTTTGAGTTCAGTAAAAATAAAATTTTTTTATATTTGCTTCAGAGTCTTTAAAAAAATAAAAAGTTTAAAAAAAGAAATAAATTAAGTGTTAAGCTTATGAATGCGACCAGCTGCAAATTTTTAATTTGGCCATTATTTGAGATTACCTTGCTTTTATCATTTTGTTTTTCAAAATTAAAAATTTCCTTGTTTAAGAAATTCTTTTTTGTTTCTACTTTATCAAAAGATTATAGATATTTTTTATACAAAAATGCCTTTGACAAAACCTAAAGTCGCATAAACCTGTGAATTTTTTTGTTTAAATCTATTTATTTTGAAAAGCGTATTTTTTGATTGAACAAGATGATCACTACTTTGTTATTTACTGTTTTTATTTTACTATTTTAATTATTTTTAACTATTACTACTCTTATTCTTCAAAAAATATTAATCCTCAATGTTAATGAGATTAAATCGTCGATTTGATAACAAAAGTCTCGAAATAGCATATTTAAATTTAGTTTAGTTTGAAAGAAGGTATTTTTAAGTGGATGAATTGATAGAGAAAAATAAGTAAAAAAAGGGCTTAGCTCCAAAAGTTTTAGATTATAAAGCATTTATTTCTTTTTCTTTTTTTTTAATTACATGTTTCTGATTTCATAATGTTTCATCAATCTTGAAAACAATTTGCTTTCATTTTAACTATATCAATGAAACTTGGTTTGTCTTAGAGAAAAAAATGAAAGGATTAAAATACATTTTGATGTTTTCTGTATAAAATGAGATGTTTCCTATGTAAAAAGTTTTCTAATTATTTATCACAGATGATTCAGACACATTAGTCACTTTTCTTTTAAGATTGTGGAATGGCATATTTTGAAAAATTAAAATAAGCAGATAATAAAATGCATTTCTATTCCAGAAAAAGGCGGCATTCGATTACTCCAAAACATTATTTCCACTGGTTCTAATAGTTTTATGACTCGCCCCCCTCCCTTGTTTTCTGATATGCATTCCCAAGATAGAAATAAGGCTCTTGTGTATGACTTCACTGAAAAAGGGTATGGAGATTTCGAGAATGATCTCGGATCTCGCAAATGCCAATTCTATATTCTTCTAAGTCCTCAATTATATTATTATTTCATGCAAATTAGATAAATAATAAATATAATCTGATTCTTTTTAACTTTGTTTAATTGCTGATGATCAAGCGTCTAAATATTTGTCGTCTAAATAAGCGTCTAATATTATCATCTCAACAACAAAAAAAAAGGATATCGTGAAAAATTATAGCCTAAATTACTTTCAAAAAATGTAAAAATTAAGAGAACATTTTATGAAAAATAAATCGATGCCATTAAAATAGTTATTTACTGAAAATTAAAATGCAAATTATTATTCTGTGTGAAGGATTTCGGAAATTACAGTAGAAAAGTTCCTGTCTCAGTTAATTGTAGCTAATTGAAATTGTTAAGCAATCCTCCGAGGTACACATTCTTTTAAGTACATTTGGGTAAAATTTGGTAGCTCTAACGCCGACAGATAGATAAACATGCACATACATCTTATCCATCTTAATCGTTAGGGCCAAGTTCCATAACAACAATAAAGTAAAATATGAATATTAAAATATAAAATAGTATCTTGTGACAAGAAGCTAAATAGGAATTTCAGCTTTATTTCCAAAATGATGTATTTCTTTACCTGATTATAATTTCAAGAAATGTTTTAATTCATTAATAATTTGCTGTCTTCAAATGTATAATCATTCTTATTTCACAAAATATTGAAAATGAATATTTTTAGTGAACTAAGAATTTTAAAGAAATAAGTGGCAACACTAATTTACACGCAACCTCATCAAAAATTATTAAATTAAAAAATTTTAATCCAATGCATAAAATCTATTTTAAATATTCGGTATTTATTTCAAATAACTAATCATTGAGCATTTAAGTTTCCATTTATAAATAGTTATTATTTTTATATTCTTGAATATGAAACAAGGAAAGAAAATGTTTACAAGGAAGGAAATTTGTCAAAAAATTAGAACCCGATATTTTGATGAATCTCGACGTTTCAATCCACCCAATATTCGAAAATTGCAATTTTGGAAGTATATGTGTCTATAGGTATGATAAAACAAAACAATTTTCAACTAGATGTGTGAAATTGGATATATAGACTATAACCACAACTGCGATTGGATCTGATTTCTATCTGAGTAACCAGAACTCAGTCAGAGGAAGCATGTTCATTCAAGTTTTCGAATGCAGATGAATGCAATGAAAAAACAAACGTAAATAGCAAGATAAATAAAATTTGGTCCACAAATTTGCACCGAAAGCATAAACTATTATGGAAATAGTAACATAATTTGACAAGAAGGTAAAATGAATACTTTAAAACCATATAAAAGCAATGGCGTAAGTAAGATTGTCATATATGTAGTCTTGTAAGCATAAATGTAGATTTTTTTCAAATAAAGATAATTTTAATCGATGACGGAAAATGGCTTCCAAAGTTTAAAAAAATCTGTTTTCGGATAGTTATATATAAACTAAAATATGGAAATTAATTACCAAAAATCTCCCTCAAAGATCAAATTACAGTTTTAGTAAAAGTGCTAGATTCTCCCTAAACGAGTATTTCATAATTTTTATTGCCCTGCGAACCATCGTTGTCCTTATTCAGAACCTACAGTTTTACTATAAATAAAAAATACTATAAATACTATAAATAAAAATACTATAAATACTATAATATTATTTCTTTTATTTACTATAAATA
>JAPMOQ010053704.1:8095947-8109825 GCA_026543055.1 Argiope trifasciata | reverse complement strand
AAATACTATAAATACTATAATATTATTTCTTTTATTTACTATAAATAAAAGAAATAATATTACATCTTTTTTAAAGATTAGGTACACGACAAAGTTCTAGGACTATCATTATATAAGGTTATGATTTCAAAAACAAGTTTAAAATTTCAACTTTTTTTAAAACTACAGTTAGTAGCTCCGTTACCACAGAAATAAGTCTTATAACAGGAATGATTGAAACTGTTATGTCATTAACTATTCAAGTTTTTCCGAAGAAAATCAGAGTTCAAAGCTTGGTAATATTTTTCACCATTTTTCAAAATATTTATAAACTTCCTGGGTGTGATTATAGTGAGTTAAAAACATTATCCATAAATACACAGAATTTTACGGGATGGAAGCGAATGTAATTAAATTAATTAAAGGTTTCATAAAAAGATGAAGTGAAAAGAAGTTGAAAAAATAGGGCTTGTGATAAAACAAATGTTTATTTAACTCAAAAGACATTTTGGAATTCCTTATATATTTAAAGAATAAATTTATATGTTTAGTTGAAAACATGTTATAAACATATATTTGGGTCATTAAACCCAAATACTGTATAAAAATATTCGTTTCTTTCTTAAAGGACTAATATATTCCACCAAAATGCTAAAGTGCAAAAGAGAAAAAAAAATGGATCTGCAAAATCAGTGTTATTATAACATCTAATTAACTTCTTCAAGCAGCGAACATTTTAAAATTTATAAACAGCTCCTGCAGTATTATAGTTCTTTTTTTGTACCAAAATTAACTACATTTCCGCAAAATCACGTCATGTCGACTTTCCTGAGAAGCATTTTCTTCCAAGAAAGAGCAATTTATACCGTTTTTACCACCTTTTTCAAGAGAAAAAAGTCATTGAATACTTAAATTTTCTTGCAATCGGTATACATTTCCAGCATCTAGGTAATTTTGAGAGATCATTATGGCTTCCATTACTTTATATTTTAGAGAAATTTTAAAAATTGTATTTTTTCTCCTTTTATATTTTTAAATATTTTCTTCAATTTATTTATTTATTATGAATTTTTTTGTGCGGATTTTAATGAAAATAAAGATTTATTTTATATTTGATTGTGAGCTTCTCATACTATTGCAGATTTTAATTTAAAATTGTCCGTTATATGAAATATTATTAATCTAATATCAAATGCATGCACGTGCCATGAAACGTATTTAAATCATAGTTTGAATCTTATTTAAAGGGTTTCATCTTCTTGCTCCCAATAATTTTCATGTGATGTTATTGTGTTAATTGCAACATTATCTTCCTTCTATGTAATGATAATGCCTAACGGATTGCTAAGGAATTTGCCATTGTTGTACAGTGCACCGTCCTATTGATGATAAAATCCTCTACGAATTAGTAAGACAATGACTTTAAAATAATATAAACGCCATGATTTTGGTGGAAGAAATAACGGCTGACTTACATCTATCCCTTTAAAAGATATTTTTAACTTGACATGCATGGCTTATGGTGTCAGTTTAATGGATTATGGACACATTTAATGTATAATATCTGGTTGGATATTGAATACCGCTGGAAGGGTCTTGGGGATTTGAGTTAATATTCATGTAGATCACCAGACATGAAGTATTTGAAATTCTTCCTTTAGAGCCATCTGAAGGAATCGGTCTGTTTGAGACTTATTAACTGTAGTTTGAGACTCTCTCACTTATGCTGTTTGTACTTTTGTTGATGCCAAACTACTGCGATAAGCAGTCAGATATTCTCGTGTAGCTCTACGTGCAATAAGAGAGATTTGAACATTTTTATTTATAGATATATATGCGAAGGGTGATGTGCATGTTTTCTATAAAGCTTGTTTTGTACGACGCATGGCATCATAATTATATCAAATGTTATGATTAGTCAATGTACATATCTGGGCATTTTCTATGTACGATAAGAGAAATACATTTTTTTAGAGATAAGATGCATACTAATGACTGGTGGATATAAAAACAAAATGGTGGTTATTGGAAAGGGGACCTAATAGTTTATCAACATTTTAATAATTTTACTATTTCAAAAGAATTAGAATTATTATTTACAAAATTTTTCAAACTCAAGTAAATACAAATTTTAAACTTTCGATTATTTAATTTAATTTAAAGACACTCTGAATTAATCTTTCAAATTTTAATCACATTTTATAGTACAGATCTCGTATATCGGAGTTAAAGAGTTTCATTTGGAAAAGTTCAAGTAATCGTTGAAAATGTTCAAGTAATCGTTTGAACAAAGACCATTTTTATAAAAATTATTGAAACTAGCATGTGGAGAGGCAGCCACGTTAATATAGTTGTGGTGCACACTAATTTTACCATCATTTTTAAACATCCTTTAACATTCTTTTTATGTCTCTTGAAAATCAGGAAAAGTGGTGTCTGCTCAAGTGCCACAATTTTAGAAAAGATTCAATCTTATTAAAATTATGATTTCTAGTCCAAAATAGTTAATCTGAAAACGATTTAAAATATTATGATCCATTCTGAAATAGTTTGCGTTTTGTTCCAAAATAAGATGCACACACAAACTAAGGAAATTTAAATGTAAGGCTGTGTACTATTCTCACATAGCAATAGGTCATTCTGAAACCGGTGAATTTTCAGACTGCTAAAAATTAATCAAAATGCTTGAAAAAATTAGAATACATTTCTTATAGCTGCTTTTTATAGACTTGATACTTGACGAGTTTTTCAGTTTAGTTTAGTTAGTTTAGTTATATTAACGTCCCGTTTTAAAGCAACACGAGGGCTAATTTGGGACGGACCTCGTAATTTTGAACCACGGTCAGGTGACGAGGACGACACCTGAACTGGCACCCCCCTCTCCACAACACGCCACACCAACGGAAGGACGTTTGGCCTGACAGATTTAACGTGCGAGAGACCCCCTCACACGACGGTTCTTCGGTGGAATCGAGTCTCGAACCTGGAACTCTCCGGTTCCAAAGCCGAGACCTTAACACCGGGCCACCACGGCCGACAAGTTTTTCAGAAATATACTTTTAAAAAGAACTATCTTTAAACTGATTATATGAAGAACGTTAGAAGTAAAGTTATATTATTTTTTAATATATATTTTATTAAATTCCAATTTTTGAACTAATATGAAAAAAGTTTTTATTCACTTTTAAAACTGAAATTTATTTCATTTTTATTACAGAGTAGAATTTGACAAAAAAAAGCATAAATCAAAATCACACAGCAGAATAAAATCAACTTTTTTCAATCAAATTAAAACTAGAAATGTTTTTTCATTAAAGAAAATAAAAAAGCACTTAGAAATTTTTTTAAATGAGTATACTTGTTCCTTGAGATAGAATAAAATAAATGCATCTGAAAATGTTGACAAAGTGTCATATTTAGAACAAAGAAAGGGTTGAATTAATGGAGATAAATCTTTACAAATTATAAGAAATTAGCAAAAAAATTACGGTTTTCTAAAAACCATTTTCTGTGTATTGAGTTTTTTAAGTCAGCAATGAGAGAACAATGAATCTTTTTTCATAAAATAACGTTGAGAAAGATAAATATTTCATAGAACAAAAGAAATGAAATAAATGAATTTTTTTCCTCATTTTTTTTCTTAATGAGGCACAAGAAAACTACAAAATAAATAATTAATTCTTGTTGATGGGGAAAAAACCAAGAGAATTGTTCTCATGGCATAAAATTTTTATTAATGAAACAAAGAAATTTTTTTTTCTTAAATAAAGATGCGTTATAAATAAACATGATATAATCAAAACTGAAACAATGTTATTATTACAAATGAAAACATTCTTGCATGTTTTTTATCAAATTCTTTACAATTCGACTTAATTTTTTTTTTTTTTTGAAAATTCTATACTAATTTCTAAATAATTCACAAAATATTGTTTTATCCGCATTTAGTAAAAATGCAATTTTTATACACAGTGTGAAGGAACTTTATATATGTATTTTTAGAGCGTACTTTGGGGAAAATTTCAGTTAAAATTAATTTTACTAAAATATTTAGCTAAAATTATTTTTATAAAAAATCCCTTGGGAATCATTTGTTTAGAATTAGCGGCAACAAGGATATTAATAATTGCTCGACAATATTTTTCAAAACTATTTCATACGATCTTTCATATTTATTTCTAATTCTCGAACAGCAATTTTCCGCTAAATGGAGATTTGCCTTTAATTATAACTACGCAATCGATAATCCTTACAACGAAAAAGAATTTCCCCATGTAAATGATCCAACGCCATGATTAACAGGGACTAAGAGAGCATTAAAAACTGCTGGAAATTGTGGACATTTTTTTTATCTTTTTTTTTTCTCGACACTATTTATGAATCTTGAAAAGAAATAATTTTTTTTGTCATTTCTTGTTCAACCACACTGAGAGGATTAGAGAGCGAACTCAATTTTACAAGCAGATTATTCAAAAAAGATTACCTAAATTTTTCTAGTATGTCAAAAAAGTATGATTCATGCTAAATGTATGTTAAATCAGGCAAATTATTAATTTATATATTAAATATTTTCAAATAAATAGCAAATTATTTAAATATAGCAAATTATTTATTAAATATTTTCAAAGATTTGGTATTGAAATAATTATTTTTAAGAATGAATGTTTGAAAGCTATTTTAAATATTTTTAAAGATTTTGCTTCTTAAAAAAATATTGTTATTGGCAGTGACTGTTTTAATATAAAAGCTTAATTATTAGTGCAACATTCACCTTTCTCATTCTAGATAAGCGGCATTTCCACTCAGCTGTGTCACAACCTTTTAAAAACCTTTGCAAACCTATATAACTGTTGCATGCTCTAGATTGCCTGATGGTTGATATTCTTATTGTCGAGTGGTCGTCGCATTTAGTCATTAATGATGTCAGATGATGGACCACAAGTGGAGTTGCCCAATTTTTCCAATTGTGAAGGGCAACCATCAACATGTGTTCCAGAACGTTCAGTTACGAGAACGCATCATTAACGAAAATTACCATGCCAGATTGGAGCCACTAAATGAGAGCATTTTGCTGAACAACTATTGCGTGTAGAGCGCTCAAGTAGATCAATGGGAAATTAGAAGGAAGAGATTGAACAGAAATGAAATGCAGGTTTTTGAGGAAATGGAAATATACTTTTTGGATTGCGGACTGATGACTAACAGCCTGTTAGTTTCTTGTAGTGGTATTCTCCGAACTGATAGGTAACTGTTTTCAGGACAAAACTTCAACTGTTGTGTAGATATCATTAACTTCCAAATGTTTTACCTTTTATTCTTTTCTAAGGTTCTAAATATCTTACAGTTAAACTTAAAGGTATTCGATTTGTGATTTGGTGTAAACATGATGGATGTTTTTAGATTGAATATTTTTTCAAATATATATTAATCATTTTAGATACTCATACTTCCATTTTACCTTCAGACTATCGCACTTTAAAAGAATATTTTATTATAAATCCATTTATCCGTACCGTATAAATGCTTTAAATAAATTTCTTTAGAAAAAAGTTATGAACCACATTGTTTTAATATTTTTTAAATTTCACAAAAATCTATAAAGAATGCACTTTTTATAAATACATAATTACATAGATTTCATGATATGAGCAATCGGGATGACTTTCAATTTTGCTTACAGAAACGAATGACAGTATTTACAAAAGAGTCAAGTTGTATTAGAATAATTTGCATTTTTAATGATTTCGAAAAAGTTTTGATATTTTACCAAATTTAAAAATCCCACTAAAAAAGATTTCTGAATATTTTCTCCGCTTTGCATCAAAAATTTACTTTTTTAAGCCATTGCTTAAATTTTGATTTTATCAATAAGAATTACATCAAGTGCGTTATCTATATTAAGCAGCAAATTCATAAGTCCAGTTGAAAACTTATAATGTTTGGATCATTAAGCGCATACTGTGTATAAAAATATTCCCTTGTTTAATAAAGAGCAAATATTTCCCAAAAATGTCGAAGTGGGAAAAAATTTGTAACATAAGTAAAAAATGAAACTCAAGTGCTGTCTTAACTTCTAACTTTGCCCCTGAACCAAGTATGTGTTTTAAAATTTCGGAATAACTTTTACGTTTTATCATTTCAATTTAAATTCTTTTTTTTTACACCAAATTAACTACATTTCCTCAAAATCACGTCATAGCAACTTTTATGAGACTTTTTTTCCAAAGAAAGAGTAATTTACGTTGCTTTAAAATCTATCTTAAGAGAAACGGAGATGTTGAATACTTAACCGCTTTTGCAATTGCTGCAAATTGTTAACATCTAGGTTATTTTGGGAGGTCATTATGACCTTTATAGCATCTTATTTTAAAGACCTTTCAAAGGCTGGATTTTTGCTCACTCTATATTTCAAAATATTTTGCTTAATGTTGTTGTATCATTTTTTATGCGAAATTTGAAGAAAAATTAAGATTTATTTTATGTTTGATTGTGAGCTCCCGATGTCTCTGCTGCGAATTTAATCTGTGAGCATGTTTTATGTACAACAAACCAGATATTTATTTCTAGAGTTAGAGTATCCTGCATACTAACAATATTCGGCTATAAAAAAATCAAATAATATTTATTTAAAAATGAACCTTATAGTTTATTAATATTTTATAGTACTTTCATTATTTCAAAAGAATTAGAATTATATGTTGCGCAGTTTCTGTAATTCAAGTGAATATAACTTTTTACATTTGGGATATTTGCATTAATTTAATTTCATTCTAAATAATCATTTCGTATTTTAATCCTTTTATATACAATATATCTAGAATTCGCAGTTAATGTTTTATTTGGAAAGCAAATGCTAAGTTTAATAAAATAGAATAATGCAATTATATAAGAATATATAATTATCTTGAGAATATATAAACCCAAACTTTAATCCTACGCCTTCAATTTTATGCATTTGAACTTAAAGCAAATACTTTGATAATTTAATCAAACAAATCTAGATGATTTTATGAATTTAATTAATAGTAACACTAATGAAGATTCTGTAAGCAAAAGGCTTACATATATAACAAGAATATCACATCATATTTGTTAGAATATTTTTGCTTGACGAAAAGACCGAATTATTTGAATAATGATTCGGAAACTGAATTGAAATTATTTTCTTCGGATTCAGAAAACGTGTTCCTTTAAGATCATTACTATTACTAATATTAATTTCCGTCATGAGATTGCACATTACATACACATATAATAGATTATTATTTTTGAACCCTAAAGAGACTTGTTTCGTAAAATTTAATGGCGTCACCAGAACGTTCCATCAGAATATTAAATTGGGAATGTATTCATAAATATTAATTTAATATATCACATTTTCCAAGAAATGTTTTAAATTTTTCTATCAAAAAACAGATTAAACATCTATATGGCATTTATATTTCTTTTGTAGATTTGCTGCTCCATCAACCAATCAAAATAAATTATTCTTTTTAAAATATTTTATAAATCACCTTATATAAATGGTATGAGAATTTATATTTACCATTTATATTCATTAATGATGGAATTTTATTAGTAAGAAAATTGAATAATGAAAATTTTATTAACAAATTAGGCTGTATCAATTTTCTTCAATCTGAAAAACTCATAATCTAAAACTGTGAAATTGACGAATGGTGATAGAGACAATATTAAATACCCTAAACGACTATGTTGCCCGAAAATGTTTTCAGAAAAGTAAGAAATATTAGGCAAAATCATTTAAAAGCTTTACTTTTCAGTCTACCATTTTAAATTTGAGTGCTTTTTTAGTATAAAAATCAACAGGATTATTTTCAGTATGCACTGCTTTTGAAATATTTAGCATCCATTTTGCTTTATTTTGATTTTCAAGAATATTTAGAGTCGCGAAATAATAAACAAAAGAGTTTCAATCATTTCTTTTCAAATTATAGTCTGAAAATTTTTGAGTTGCGGATTTAAAAGTCTGAATTTCAAAATAATATTTCAATGACATTAAATGTGCAAAGGAAATGTGAAATAAAAAATAGGGATGTGTGCCTTAAACTAAAAATGAATAATCACTAAGTTTACTGAAGGCCCACGTTCAAATATAAAAATTTGACTATGAAGCAAATTTCATCGTAAGAAATAAATAAATTTTATTACATGCCATTTTATTTTGAACAGTCTATTAGCAGCTTCCTTACTAATTCTTTAAAACTGATGAATATGAAATAAAACAATTTTGTGAGTGAAAAAAATAAAAGTTTTAAACCTTTTTTTTGCGCTTTAATTTTTTAGTTTGTGTTTTATGCATTATATTATTTGAAAAATTATGTAGATATACCTGAATACAATTTTTAATTGGCACCTGTTTAGCATTTCCATACGGGTGACTTCTAACCATATGATGTAATTTATTTTGTGTACACGCGTGGGCTTAGAATTCACTAAAACTATTCTGCATGATGTAACAGTAATGAAATTTGGCCCTGGGAGCAAACAAAAACGAGCTAAGTGTATTTACTTTTGCAGTATATAAATAAATGATTTAAAAATACTATTATAGGAGAAGGATTATGAGCTCACTGTTCTGATTTTGCAGCGTATTTAATTAAATCTATTCATATACGAAAGCATTTGTGATCAGTATAATCATCCTTTCGGTTAATGAGTGTGTTTTGAGGGTATTAGTTCAGATTACATTGGCAGCAATGCAACATTGCAATTTGTATACAATAGGATGAAAGAACGCTTTTATTCACATTTTATTTAAAGAAACGGTGAATTTTTTTTTTTTTTTTGAAAAAAATCTAGCCACTAATTTATTTAGTTTTTTGTATGCGATTCTTTTAAACATAAATTTCGTGTTTTTCCAAGCTCAAAGTTAAGTTTTTAAAAAATTATTCTTAACTCATAATAGTATATTTTTTGTTTTAAATTACAGACATTGTAAAAAAATGTATTAACCCTGAGAGAGAATGCTAAAACTTTCAATTTTCCATTATGTTTCACTAATATCAGACAGTTCTTAACAAAAGTCATTCGTCAACGGATGCTTTCAACTAAAGATCTAGTTATGTGATTGAACGATGGAAGTTAAGAGTCCCACATTTACCAAATCTCTTTTGTATATGTAGTTCTGGTACTAAGGAATGAAGTGCTTTTTTACATAGCTGTCTTGCAAACTAATTTCATCACAGAAATTCAAATATCGTTTTAATGTATCTTTAGAAGTTTGGAAAGCTGAAGGTAGCTCAAATATCATGAGTCTGTAAAAAAATATAATTTATTGAAAATTATGAGTTTTATTCCAAGATAGTTAATTTGAAGTCTATTCAAAGTTTACACACACACACGTGTGTGTGTGTGTGTGTGTGTGTGTGTGTGTGTGTGTGTGTGTGTGACTAAGTCGCATTCACCTTAAATTCAGGTCTTCCTACAATTCCCCCCCATGCCGATAGAATTCTTTAAACTGAATACCATATTTAAACTTTCAAATTGTTAAAGACTAATAAAAAGTTATGTCCAATTATGATTTGCTCTTCCTGTTTAGAAATTTATTTTTAACGTCATGCAATTTTTAGAATACATTTCTTGCCGTTGCTTTGCTATAATATTTTACAAATTATTCAAACAATTTTTTTAAATTTTATTTTCAAACAAAATATATGAAGGACATTAAAAGTAGAGATATTATTGCTGTATACATACATAGAATGAAATCCTAATTTTTTATCTAACACTAAGACGACAGATTTTCTTATTCATTTATTTAATTACTAATTTACATCATTATTATTAGCGAGTAAAACTTGTTAAAAAGTCACACCCAAGGAAAAGGAAAACTAATAATGATTTCACAACACCTTTTTCAAGATTGTAGAGAAGTCTAATCGACGTCATACAACAGAAGAAACTGTTAAATTTTTTCAATCAAATAAGAAACACAATTTATCTTTTTCAGAAAAGAAATGAAACTTTGAAGAGTTTTTTAAATGAGTATGTGCTTGGAATAAAAGTAATTTATTTGAACTTGTAAATAAAGTATCATATCTAGAACAAAGAAAAGATTGAATTAATGTAGATAAATCTTTACAAATTATAAAAAATTAGAGAAAAAAATTTTGGTGTTCTAAAATCTATTTTCTGCGTACAGAGTTTTTAAGTAAATCTTGAAAGAACAATGATTCCTTTTGCATAAAATGAGAAAAATAAATATTTCATAGAACAAAAGAAATGAAAACAAATGTTTCTTTTTTCTCATTGTATTCTTACTGACGTATAAAAAAATTACAGAATGAATAATGAATTCTTGTTGATAGAAACAAAGAAAGAAAACACTTCTGAAGTGATATAATTTCATTACGGTAACAAAGAAAAAAGAAATAAAATGCTTTGTCTTAGGAAGAGAGCATGTCGCAAATAAAAATAACTGTTAATGAAATCGAATCTCAAAATATTTCTTAAAAAAAATTTTAAAAACGAAGCGAATTTTTGGAGCATTCTGATAAAAATTTTTAAAACATTTTTTTTTCTAAAGTAATTTTCAAATTTTTAAAAATATTTTCTGAAGTATTCCTTGGAACGGTTTTCTAAATCACTCATAGAGCAAAATATTACTTCGAATATTCAAATAATCAAAATATTCGTAAATCTTTTACCAAATAGCATTAAAAAAAAGTCATCTTTTTCTGAATTTTAAATTGAAATTCACCTCTATAGCTGATATCTAGAAGTTGAAGTAATACTGTACTTATTAAATGAGATTTCTTCATATATTTCTATAAAATTTAAACAAATTTATGTTGCCAAGGAAATTTATTTAAATGCTTTTTATGGCAGATGGAAAATAATTAACAATAAAAGGTTATTTAAAGAGATGCAATTTAAAAGATAGGAGCTTCTAAAATTCTTCATGATCTTTTAAAAGAAATTTTTCGGCATAAAAAATTTTTGCATCATCGTGTGAAATAAAATATCTCTTACAGTTTTAAACTGTCAGTTTATCGACACATATAAATTTATTTATTTCGTGTATTTCGGTTATGGCCCAAACAGTTAGGATTTAATGATGAGGGTTTGTTTTTCAAACTTATCTATATAGATGTCTTTTTTGACAACAGGGCGATTATAACACATAAAGAATTTTTTAAATAACTATTAGAGCCTTTTTCCATTTTCTCTCACGTTGACATTGTTATAAAGCACCATCTACACTCCGATTTTTCTATAATAAAACTGAGTGCAAGTTCAAATTCACAAGTAATGATGAATAAACTGTGAAATGAATACTGCAATACAACATATTGTTACAGTATATAATAATATTGTTAAATCTAAGTGCATCCCTGACGTTTTTATTTAAATGATTAGCTCACATGTTGGTAAGATTGAAAAATACTCACATAGGGCTAGAAATTCGCATTTAATATTTTCTTTAAAAAAAAAGTTTTTATGTTTAGAAAATTCCGCAGGTAATGCTTATGAGTAATTTGAGCTTAACTGTACAAGATTTAGTTTCCTAGAGTAGAAGAAAACTTTAGAAAAACTATCGCTTAGCTAATAATTCAGCTGTCATATTAAAATTGGCATTGGCATTTACAATAAACAACAAAAATAAAACCCGAAAATTTTTAAGAGTAAAAATAAATTTTAATAAATTTGTTTCATAATCTAAAGGATGCTAAATCGTTTTAAAAATATTAATATCTACCATTTTTCTGGTTTAGCATCGATTTAACGTTAATTCATAATTTTTGGATTTGCATGAAAAATTTAGTTTATTTATTTATTTATTTTTT
The DNA here is from genome assembly GCA_026543055.1 of Argiope trifasciata. Taxonomy (NCBI): domain Eukaryota; kingdom Metazoa; phylum Arthropoda; class Arachnida; order Araneae; family Araneidae; genus Argiope; species Argiope trifasciata. The sequence continues at coordinate 8,098,036 of JAPMOQ010053704.1, read as the reverse complement.
GACTAATCTGCTTATAAAATTGAGTTTCATCTCTAATCTTCTCAGTGCGGGAGCACACGAAACGGTAAAGAATGACTTCTTTTTAATATCCATAAAGAATGACGAGAAAAAAAAGTTTGCAAAATATATTCAAAACTTAAAACATTTTTAATGCTTTCTTTTTATCCGTTAGTCACTACGTGGGATCCTTTACATGGTTTTTTTTGTCTTAGGGATTCTCAACTGTGCAGTTAAAATTAAACGCAAATCTCTGTTTGGCAGAAAAAAATTTCGTGAATTAGATATGACTATGAAAAATCCTATGTGATGGCTTTGAAAATATTGCCATGCAATTATTAATTTTCTGGTTTCCAGTGATTATAGAAAATGATGCTGTGGATATTTTTAATATTTAGATTAATGATTGTAATATCACATTTTGTTGTTTTGAAGATGATTTGTTGATTTAGGCATTTTTATTTTCTCTTAAATAGCAATCATTTCAAAATTAAAATTAAGCTATATTTAAACTTATCAATGCTATAAAAATAAATTATTATATTTTGTAAGGTTTTCCCTTTTTCTTACATGGTAATTAGCATTTCGGCTAGTAATATCATTCATTTCCCCCCACATAGTTAAGTGTATATGGACTGGCAGATGGTGATCATCTTCATCAGTGAGGGGAATTACTTTCAAGGGAGAAGAGCGTTTAAACGTCCAGATGCTAAGCCTTTTTTCTATTACGAAGGGGTTCCACAAGTCTTCGAAAAGCGGTTAATCACTAAAAACAGATGACAATAATTGTCGTAGTTAGGTAGAGTTTTGCCAGCGTTAGTTGGGAACTATAAGATGTGGTTATAGTTAGCTGTGATTATAAATAACATGTTCTTAGAAAGCGTCAGATACAAATATAATCATTAGCAATTGAGTGATAAGAAACTCAAGATCAACAATGAGAAAGTCAGAAGGGAAATAAAATTTGAGGATTTTTTTAATGTTAAGAGAGAGAACAGGTGAAAATTGAGAGGCGCAGAAGGAGAAATTTGGAGTGACGTCGGTGTTTGAAATATGTTTTCTTCATTATATTAGAAACTCCGTGTCATTCGGGATTCTGTGTTAGGATTAATTCGATCCATTGGATTTCTGGAGTGTTTTCCCCTCCTGTTAGCAGTTTGAGCTAACGGTAGGGTGTTTTTTTTGTGTGTTTATATGTGGCTATTCCCCGAATTGGTCAACGAACTTTTTTGTGATTTAATTTCAACTATTGAGTGAATTTTGTAAATAATATTAACCTAGATGGAAACTATTTGTTTTCGTGCACATGTATAAAGCTGTAAATAAATGAATTATTTGTTAAGCTATTCTCTGATTCAATCGAACAGGATCAAGATATTACAAATTTTTACTCATCATAAAATATTTTTAAGTAAATGATCTTGGGATAAATAATAACCATTTATGCTCGGATGTAGATTGATATATCGTCATTTTCTTGCATGTAAAAAGCGCTAATTCATTACAGAGCAGCGGTTCATAATTATAAGAAAAGTTTTGTCAATGCAGGGATGACATATTTATTTTTATATTTCATTTTAATCTCTGCATGAGATAGAAGGCAATACACTAAATTAAAATTAAATTCATCGAATAATTTTGGATATATAGTGGGAAATTAATAATCTTAAATACTGCCGTGTAGGTAAATCATGTATTAACTGAAGTCACAGATAATTCACGTTAATACTAACTTGAGACTTAATTCAACTAAATAAACCATACCTTTGTTTTTATCCAAAAAATAAAATAATTTTAATCTTCCAGATTTAAATAGATATAGAAATTATAAGAATTATAATTCTAGAAGAAAGAGAAATAACAGAAATTTAATCAATAAGAGAACAATTTTAGGTAACTTGCCTGCAGTCAGAGGCAAACCGGTGAGCTATCGTTTTCTGTTTGTAGCATTCTACCACTGAGTCATTCAGTCCATATCAAGTTAGAACAACTTTCGATATAAAACGTTTCTTTTAATTTTTGGAAGAGCATTTATTATCGTTTGGTTTTCACTGGATTTCTTTAAGGACCCAATATTTAGCTTATAGTTTTA
>JAPMOQ010053704.1:8051642-8095847 GCA_026543055.1 Argiope trifasciata | reverse complement strand
ATATATATATATATATATATATATATAATTATATAACATTTTATTTTTAAAATTGTCTGAAGTATGCAAATACTGTTTTGATATTCATTAATACTATATTTAATTAAAGGAAATAATTATAAAATTTTAACAATCGGTTGAGTTTTTTGAAAATTTATAGATATCTGAAATTTTAATTATTAATTCCCAATCGTTTTCAAAAGTGGTACTTAAAAAAATTCCATTGTGTTCCTCATGAGGCATTTTCAAACAAGAACATGCTTATTTACCATTTCATATACCTCCCCTTTGCTAATTTTTTAATTCGACCTCTCAAAAAAAGTTGCTGAACTAATAAAGATTATAGATAAAATAAAATTTTCTTTGAATACTCATCTGAAATTAAAATTAAACCAGCAAGAGTGGTGTCCTCTTAACTTTCTCTTATACTCTCTAATAAAGACATTATCATAGAAAGCGTCTTGCAATCTATTAACCTTTGAGAAACATTAGCCGAGAATTCAGAGCTTAGAATTCAGAACTCATTCAGAACTTTTGGTCAGAAATTTGTTTTAATTAAATTAATAATTTGATCCTTAAAAGTTCTAAATAAAATTAATATAGCATATAGTTTTTGAGTTAATTTAAATTCAAATTTAACATTTAATTAATCATCATTGTGGAATAAAAAGTATTCAAATTTCAAAAAGTTTTAGCAAGAAATAAAGAAATTATGATTTCATATTTCCTTTTTCTAAAATTTTTTTTGGGATAAAAATTACGCAATAAAAACATCTTTTTTCCAAATAAATAAAAACAGTGTTATCTTCATTTTAAAAAATAGACTAGAAAGTTTTTTTTTAAAATGAATAGGTTTGATTTTAAATTGAATTAAATATTTCCCGAAATGTAAATATTTTATTTCGAGAAGAAGAAAGAATGGAATTAAAGAAGATAATTTGTATGGATTATAAAGAAAAAGCAAAAATATCCATAGCGGTTTAGTCTCTACATAGCAAATTCCAGCCAGATTTGAGAGAGCTATGAATCTTCTTACATCAAATAGCAAGGAATAAAAAAACATTTTCTGTAGACAAAAGAAACGAAGACACGCAATTTTTTCTTGTTTCTTTTTGATGATACAAATGAAAAATAACAAAATGAATGCGAAACTTTTGTTCATGTGCAGAAATAAAGAAATTGTTGTTTACAATATACTTTCTTTTCAAAATACTTTTCTTTTTTTAAAATAGCGAACATGTTTTTGCAAAGAAGTTATAAAAGTCAAGGATAGATTATATATTTGAATTTCATAAAAACTTTTTTTGTCAAAATATATTATTTATTCTAAAGTTTATTTTTTAAATTCAAAAACAAATAAGCAGTTCCCTTAATAATAAAAATGTTTTTAATGCATCAAAATCTTCTTAATAATATTTTTTGCTTTTTAAGTTGATATTAGTACAAGGTGATACAACGCGAAGGCTATATATTATTCTTAATATGGTTTTTTTCTTCAAATTTTTCTATAATTATTTAAAAAAAAACATAAACAATAGGATGCAAATTGTTTAGCAACACTGATAAATTTTAGAGGACACCTATTTAAAACAATGTCATGGCAGTATATATATATAAAAAATTCTATTGACACATTTCATGTGTTTGAAAAATTAAAATAGATTCTTAAATTTTAATGTAAATTTTCCTGTATAATACGATTCAAAAAATAAGAGCGCCCAGTCAAAAATTCATTCGGAGTGTTTAATTTTAAATATTTAGATATAAACAACATGAGTAGAGTACTTAATCAAATTTATCAAATTATTGTTAATTGATTCTGTAATAATAGAGTTATGAATTATTTTACACGATTTCATAAAATTTTCAAAACTTACATTCTAGAAAGTGAGTAAAAAATAATTAAAAATGTTCATTTCCATTGAACAAGAGGCAATTCAAATTAAATAAAATGTCCTGAAATAATAAAAATACACTAGGATCTTTTTTTAAGCTAGGGTTTATTGGAATAAAATAAAAAGAAAAATAAAGTAAATTTATAGCTAAAAATTATGTACTGCCATATTAACCTTTCAACATAACCGCAGTTAATATTCAGAAATTTGTTCATTTTGGGAGGTGAAGTTGCCCTGCTCCTCTTTGAAAACCCTTGTTACCATTGATCTGAGCCGAATTTAAAGCTATTTTAAATTTCTCATTGGAGAATAATTTTGATTTTGGCTTTAAAGACAGTTTTAAAATTCATAGACGAAACCGAAATTACTCAGCTCTAAGTCATCTTCACAAAGATGCCCATCTCAATAAAATATCTTCCTAAAAGTGTTTATCAATATATTCGAAAGAAATTGAGGATGTTGAAATTTCAGGCAAGGTGACAAAACTGCCAGTTGACCATATAACAAGACTATAGATGTTTCAGGTATCTTACACATTTCAGTTTGTTGAGTGGCATAATAATCGAATATTTTCTACAATATAGAATATAAACAATGCAAGCAGATAGGTTTTTTAACAAGGTCATTCAAACATTAGCCTATTCAACTCAACATCTCAATGGGCAAATGTCTATATAGTAATGCTCCATATTCCTTCCTGAAATCCCAGACAACCAACTGGCCTTCTAGGATTACAAAAATTGCCACTTGGGATGGATGGGCGAATGTTTATATGGTCATACTCAATATTCCTTCCTGAAGAGGAAATTCAAAGAATTTCCAGACTCATGAAGAATTTTTTAAAGGCGCTGATAGTCTTTTTCTTACAACTTACAACTGTGCAACAACGGCAATGTGCTTAAAATATGGGAGTGGGGCTTGGCTCATCATTATGATAAATTACCGAATTTCCACTTCGATTACAGATAAAAATGACTGTACATATATGCAACTTTTGGTAACAAATTCATTTTGTTCTCACATTTAATGCTCTATTGGGCCTTAAAACACTTAATGTCTGCTAACATTTTCAAGATTTTATATTGTAGAAAGTATTCGATTATTATGCCATTCTACAAACCCTAATGTGTAATTTATCTAAAACATAACGCATATCCCGTTGCATTTTCACATCCCCTTTTAATAAAAATTAACTAAACAATAAAAATAAGAAATATTATCTTAAAAATATAACATTTTCTTGAAAATAATGTATTATGCTGATGTACTCTTTAAATTTATCTATTTTAAAAATATGCATATGTTTTAAGATTTTTAATAATTACTTTTGGATTTATGATAAGTGTAAGATTTTGAAATACATTTTACCGATAAGTTTAAACTAACTGAAAAATTACAGTATTATTATATATTCTTTACATCGAAAATCTAAAATTTTAATCTATTTTAAAAATACAATAACATTTTTTTAACAAGATATATTCACAAATATCTTAATATTAGGCGATTAAAGAACATCTCTAAAAGTCCTCTTGTGACATGCCCTATTGGCCAGATATTTACGACATAAATTCTTTACATTTACATGCCACGTTCTTCTACATAAGAATATAGTCACTTTTAGGTTCAAAATCTTCTCAACAAAACAAATTTTCTTCTTCAGTACTAGATATGAACTACAAGTATCCCCATATTTAAATATAAAATTCACAAGTATTAAAAAGACAGATAAGTTTCATTTATTAATTCAGATTTACCTGTCTCAGTTTTCTTTAATATCATAGAATATATTATGATTAAAGTTTACTTGGCTAGAACGGAAACAAAGGTCGATTTAATGATTAAGATTACCTATGGAAAAATTAACCAGAAAAATGGATTACCCGGAAAAACATTAAGATATCTAACATGGGATTTAATATTCTTTGAAATTAAATTCTTATCATGGCAAGTTTAAAAAAAAGAAGAATCTGTTTAAAAGCCAAAAAAAAAAAAAAAAAGAACATTAAAAAAAACCTTTTTAGATTAGCGTAATATGGCAGTACATTTTGGAAATACTGAGCCTCTTAAAAAATTCAGTAACTTCCCTACCTCGGTGGTTTAACATCCATTTATAATTATTTGACAGATTTATGATATGGTGGAAGAAATTAAGGTAATCTTTCCTGACTAATCTCCTTACGAAATTGAGTTTTCTTTCTAATCCTCTCAGTCTGGGTGCACAGAAAATGATGAAGAAGAATGGATTATTTTTAATATTCGTAAGCAGTGACTAGGAAAAAGTGCTTGGATATGTTAGGAAGTTCATTTTTTTTACTGTCGCTTCCGTTCATCATGGCGTGTCATCCTTTTTACATGCCTGACTTCATTTTGCTATGGGGATTTTCACCTGTGAAATTAAAACCAAACATAAATCCTTATTTGGTTGAAAATTGTCTTCTCAGAGACACTCTAAGAATAATAAAGACATGGTGTAATGAATAGGAAAAGAATGTCAAATATCTTATTATTTGCTTTGTTTCATTTGACTATAAACAAGTAATATTTTGGGATGTTATAGAGTTCTAGTAAAATATACTTGATAAATTCGAGATATACCTTTATAGTGGTCTGTGTAACGCTTTATGTGCTTATTATTTCTTGAAGTCATATTGAAATGAAATGATTTCAGTTTTCAAATTAAATAATATTTTAACTTATTCACCCTAGAAAGCCTACTTTTTTTATTATTTTACAAAAAAAAATAGCACATTCCCCAATGTTCGGTTCGGGACCATACAGATTCCATATTATCCAGTCTAGTTTTCTTTAATTGTAATTAAATGAGAAATGCAAGGCATTGCATTGGTAACAATGTCAAGACATTGGATGTTGGCGACAATCAAGAAACAGTCATTGACTGAAAATCCAACTTGATGGATACATAAATTAAAAATATAAAAGAAAAGAATTAAAGAATTGAGGCGAAAGACCCAAATATCAAGTTCGAAAAAAAAAAACAGAAAAATATTTGCAGTGGAAGACAGAAGCCAAAAAATATATTAATAAAGTCAAGTGAGCGAAAAGATTGATTGGAAAGATCTACTCCTGAAGATGTAAATCTATATGGGAAATATTTTAAAGCTGCCTTTAGGAAAAATATTCATCCATTTCAACTAATAATCCTGAGCTATTTTCTGGTGTCCTCCTTCTGCAATATCAAGGCAGAAGGAGGACACCAGAAAAAAGCTCAATATATTTTAGAAGAAGTTTTTCCATTCCCAAATTCAACTCCATTTTAAACAAAGGAAATCATCACCATTCCTAACGACTGCTCTTTCTCTGAAAAAGAACAGATCTTTGATAAGAACACTTATACATAGAGCACCCCATCCCACGGTCAGATTAGCAAGAAAGTTCTCTTCCATCCAAAGAGGTTTTCTATTAGCTATTACGGGAGCTTATAAGACCACGCCCACTGCAGCACTTCAGGTTATTCTTGGATGCCTCCACTTCATCTGAAGCTTCAAATGATGGCAAGAATGAATGAACTGTACAGACTCTGTGGAATCGTACATGATATTCCACATATTAACCTTAATGACTATGAAAACTGAGCTACGGACTGGACGACATACCCATCCAAACATCACTAAGCACATCATATTTTGTTGAAAGACGGTGAGTTTCACTATTTAGAACTCGAGATCTACACGGGTCAAATTCTTCTGCATGATTTGGGGCTGCATTTTGTGTTACTCAGGATGCAATCCCAATACATCAGTGGTCGCCCAGCCTATTGAAAGAAAACACGGTCTTTCAAGATAAATCACTAGCAAACTCATCAGAGAAGTAAAATTAGCAACCTCTCTTACTACATCAAATATAATCACTATTTATGTCGCCAATAAAACAACGATACAAGCCTCAATTTTTCCAAAATACAAGAGCCGATTAGCAAGACACATATTCGCCTTTCTTCTTGTAAATCCTCACATTAAAATCTCATGGATCAAGGAACATGTAGGCTATGACTGGAATGAAGTAGTGGGAAAATCAGAATGCAATGAAGCTTCCAAGATATCATTTGAAGAACAACCTCCAAGTTGAGATGATGACACGATGGCAAAAGGAGTTGGAAGGAGGCAAAACAGGCTGGTCCACATTCAACATAATATTAAAAGATTCTCTCTACGCTATCGACTGGAACAGAACGAATGTCCTTTTCTTCACTGGACACTACCCATTTTCGATAATACTTACACTGATTCCATCTGGTCAACTCTTTTTGCTGTTGCTGTGGGAAGATGGGATCCCCGATTCACTATGCCACCGAATGCTTACTGGCTCTTTCATTGAACATAAGAAAGCCAGAAACAAGTATCTATGAAGATGGGTACAGGCCAGATGCATCGAAGACCATATCACTTGTCAATCAACATCAGCCGAAATTTTAACTTCAAAAAGGTTCAGAAATCCATGAAAAGTGCAGTTCTTAAGAAAGAAAAGGAAACTACATGATCCAGACGGGCCTTACATATTTCTGACTCTGCAGGGATTGCTTATTTGCTTACACGTATCATATACATGTTCTCATTGTAGTATATCATTTTTTCTTTTCATTTAGTAATCTCATTTCTTTGCAAGTTCAACTCATATTCGACATTTGTTTGAGTATTCTTGTCTCCTCCATTCAGTTATGACTTCAGCAAAAATTGAATACAATCTTGTAGGATATTGCACCGATGGGATTCTTTCGGGAGATCTCTGAGTTGTTTTCCGTCTCCTTCTTTCTTTAACATTTTTTCTTTCTTCCATCCTGTGCTCCCCCAACAGGTTAGATAATGTTAAAGATACCAAGGGATGTGTTATGTTATGATTATCCTACTATTAGTATACAAAATGCTAGTTGTTACAGGGAAACAGCAGAGTTCTGATTATTTTTCATTGTTTCGTTTGTATGTAATTCCTATTTTAGGGATAGTTTTCCCTAAAATATTCTTATTTTAGGGTTACTTTTTCATAACTGTAAAATCATTTAATTGCAGAAAATAAACAAAATCAGATTGAGTTGATTTTTTTAAGAATTAGGTCTATGACATATGCTGATGTTTTGTTTATGTTTCCTACATTTATGTTAGATATCGCATACTACTTTTTTCATGTTATGTGGAAATATGAACATTTTGCATCCTTTAACTTAGTTTTCTCTAATAAATTCTTGAAATGGGCAGTACAGTGTACAAACATTCATACACTACCAGTACAGAACTTTCTATTTTTACTGGAAAAATGCACAGTTGCGTACCGGCAACTGCATTTATAATACACCAGACAGCGTTCACAAAATAAAAATTTCTCATGTTATAAGCAGTTTCCCGAAAAATATAAATAAATTAATTTTCGGCTGCATTATAGGTTTCGAATCTCCAATGTGAATACGGGCGTTTCATCTCAAACCAACAATTTCAGAGTTTTCAAATTAATTCAAAGAAAGATTTTATCAAGAGATCTTTTTTATACATTATTTTGTACTACAATATACAAATGATTATTCATTGGTGAAATCATTATTTCTTTATCATTTATTTTAAAATTATTATCGCTTTCCTCGAAAATTTTGAATCTCAAATGTATGCATGAATATTTTTAATTTCGTGAAGTTATCAGCTTTCGAAATGGTTAAATCAGTGAATTTTAGTTTTATTATATTTTAAAGAAATCTATAACATTCATATACTAATTACTACAGAATCAATGAGATAAAATAAACCATGTTGATATACAGGATAAAATAGTAAATGTTTTAACGATTTATCTACGATTCTATGTGGAAATTCTCCTTCCTTTTCTCTCTGTATTATTCTGTTTCTAAATTATATATTTACTTCCTTTATGCAAAACACATGATGATTCAAGATTAAGCTCGTTTTTATATTCAAATTTTTAGAATTTTCAATTAAATATTATTCAAAAATAACGGTAGTTATGTTACCATTCTATAAAAAGTATTTTTTATGCATTTATACCTTAATTTGGTTTTTCTATAAAGGATATTTTTCCATGCATACATACTATTGTATTTTAAGTATAAAACAAAATTATTTCATTATGTTGCAATCTTTATCATGGTTTTCTTGATAATAATTTTCTGTTCATTAAATTTTCCTCATTTATGCATCCTTTTTAGTTCTCACATTTTTTTTTTCAACATTTTATGATTTGTTCCCAATATTTCTTCCTTTATTTTACCCGTCATTACAACAATAAACAACCTCCCAACCTCAAAACACAATTTAATTGCAATGACCAACATAGACCATTTAAGTTATTTAAAGAACGATGAAAAAGTAATAAATGCTAAATTAAAATCCCTTCATTTTAGTGCTAAAGATTACAACGTTGCTGTTAAGTCATGGGCAATATGGTGAACCATTTAAATGTAGGAAATTAATTTGCTTTCCACCTGCTCTTGATTTAACTTTTGTGGGAGAAATGAAGGCGATTTATTTGCGATTCAACATTCCAAAAGGCTACACTGTTGTTACATTTCGAATGATAAATAGAAGTACTGCAGACGATTCTTCACAGTTTAATTTACCGTCATTTAATCGATTTTTCGTAGAAAATGAACTCTGCTAAATTTGTACGACTGAATATGTTATTTGGGTTGAATAATTTATTGATAAATTTTAAAGGAAGGTGAGCATTTCAATAATCTGTTTAGCCTTATTATCAATTTCGTCCCTCTGAATGTCAATCAAGATAGAGATTTCGAAATGTAGTTTAAATTTGATTTTTCAATCTCTTTTACGTACTGTAACTCATACCACAAATTTAAAAAAAATTTAATTTTTTAAATTATTTTGATACTATGCACCTTTCTTCTGGTGAATTTTTATTTTTCGCATTAATTAGATATATTTTATTTCATTAAATATATCTAAAACTAGTCGGTAATTCAAAATTCTTGTTTTAATAAAGGTTTTTAATTATTTGAAAAATTAAGAAATGTATTCAAAAATATGCACAAACTGAATTAATAAAAAGAAATAAAAGAAATATTAGTATATTATTTGAATTATTAAACTGTTAATAACATTTATTAGTTTCGACATTTACTATAAACACACTGTAATATTTTCTTCACTTGTTTTCACACTATCTACAAAATTTTTAGGCTTGAGTTTCTTTGATAGAAATGAAATCCTTATATGTAGAATGAAAACGCTTAATATCTTATTCTCTTAAAAGATATCAGCTAATTAATTTTTTAAATTTTATTTATATTTTGATAGTTTTAAGGGTGTTTTTACAAATTGATAAATTTTCTATATAAGACATTCATAATCTTAATACCTTTCCAAGTAATTATAGATATTCTTAATTTATTCTACAAACCTAATATGACATCAAGGGTAAAATGCGACATTTTATTAATATTCTCGGCATTTTTTAAACTTATGTTTCCAATTTTCTATGATAATACATTTTTTATGGCTCATGATTGATAATTATTATTACATTTATTCATTAAAAATATCATCCACGTCATTAATGAAATCAAATCAATGTTTTCGAAATGATGATTTTTCTGAAATCTCATAATATGGAATATTTTATGAAAGTGCTGTTAGATAGAAATTCGTTTTGGAAGGACTGATTCGAAGAAGAAATAGGTCCCAATACATGATAAATTAAAGAATCGCAGATCACATAATCTTTGACTTTAATAATGAAATTTTTCATTTTGGATTGTTACTCATTAATAGATTTATGAATAATATGTCTTTTTTTTCCCCCTAAACGATGTTCATTTTGTTATACAATGGAGACTATTCTTATGACGTTTTTTTATATTGAAAGGGACGGTGTTTTTATATTTTTGAAAATATGTTTATAGATACATTATTATTAATGCATTGTATTGTTGAAAATCATGTTTAAAATTTTTGTATTCATTCATATTAAAATATAAATAAACCAATTAGTAAGAAGCTCTATGGAAGTCAGATATTATAGAAGTAAAAAAAAATAATCATAAATGTCTTTAAGAAAATCTCATAAAATAAATATATAATTCAAAATGTAGCCATATTTAAATAATATAATATTTAATGCTGTATAAAATTTTTAAAACAAAACCTGATCCTTAATTTTCATATACATTCCCTGATTTTAATATACATTACTAATAAAAAAACAATATTACTTTGTAATTCCATTTTTAAAAATTATGCAGAACTTTCATTTTTTAAAGTGGTATTTGGCCTCTGACATATTTACTCAAATCAACACTTATTCAAATTTATTTTAACAAATAATAAAAAAATATTATTCGAATTATATAATTTTCCTAAAAAGTCAGACACAGGAACAATTCAAAAAGCTTTAAATAAAAAAAAAACCTTTAGTTGCAGTAACAGATATAAAAAAAACTTTCGACCATAATTTTAATATTCATTTTACCTAACAATACAGAGCTCGTTTTCAAGACTTTTGGACACATTTGAATTTTTTACTATCCGTAGAAAACAACAACAGCAACTTAATACATGTTTTAATACTATTTGATTTACATATTAATAAATATTTAGAGCTAAAATATAAAGAAGGTAATTTATAAGCTTTTCAGAAGATTGCCGATCATAAGTTCAATGCGGACCATATTTTTAAATGATCAGCTTTTCAAAAAAATAACATGAAAAAGATATTTTTCTGTAGTTAATTTTAATTATCTTACTATTACTATAAATATCTTTGAATGTCCTATTTCTTACTTTTTAAGGTATAATATTTGTTTTAAATCTTCCTGGTGTAACAAGAACAGTTATGCCCAATATATAATCATTACTAATATCTGACAAATTCAATTAGTAAATACGTTAACAAAAATATTATCAATGAGTATTCTTTAAATATTATCAATGAGTATTATTGTCTTTAATGTATGCTTGTTTATAACAACATTTTATATAGTATTAATTTAAAATTTTCTTTATCAATGATTACAGGTACTTAAATTTTGATGCTAATTGATTGTCTAACTGCTTTTGGAAATGAGCGTGGAAGATTATTTTTCAGGTATTCAACTATTAATAGGAATATATACCATTTAAAATATAACTTTTATAGTTCATAATATTAAAAACATTAATTTTATTTAAATTTAATGGAACTGATTTTTTGATGATGGAAATTGATGTTTGTGAGAAAATTAATTAATATTTACTAGATCTTTTTAAAGAAAAACATTGAAAAAAAAACTGCGTATGTTCTTAATTTATTGAGATTTTATTGGTGTTTAATCTGCCGAATGACACATCTGCCGAAATATCGATTGATAACGATTAAAATTTGCCTGTCATATCGCATAAGAAACAAAAAAAAAACACTTTAACTAAGAAAATATATTCCGGATAAAAACTATGTTGAAGAATACGGATTTTTTTAAAAAAAATTATACATAAATAGAGAATTTAATTATAATTTAGAAATATTGAATTACAATATGCAAAACGTTTATCATAATACCGAAAATTATAATGAAATTAAAAATCTATTAATAAAAAGGATAAATATTCATCTTTTTCAGTGAGATTTATCATAATTAGGAAAATCAATTTCGTAAAGTTTTCATTAATTCTATCTACTTAAGTTCGTTCGTATGATATTTAAAAAATAATTGTAAGGGATTATAAAAATTACATGTTTAATATTTTTGACATTATTCAAGTAGATTTATGTTATGTTAATAAATAACTACTATTTCTTTATTCATTGCTGTTTTTATTTATTGATGTTAAATTGTAATCAAAATAAAGAACGATAAAACTGATTGAAATTGGTAAACGTTAAATTTGGAATTATACATCCTTTGATATAAAATGAAAGGAGATAGACCTATATTGTGATCGCATTTTTTATTTTTATTTTACAGCGGAAATTTATTAATATAAGTTTAATTAAGCTTTTAATACAAGCTTAAAGAGCCTAAAATGGATTTTTAGGCTTAATATATGCAAATTAAAATGTGAAGCTGAAGTATGCAGATCGTTTTATTTCTATTGCAGATGCATCCAATATTTATTTAAATTTTATATATTTTTATTCCCAATTTATGACTGTATATTTTGACTTTCTTATGTTATTGAAATAAAAGTAATATATTTCCCATAATGTAAAAGTGAGACAATTTATTCTTGTTAGAACTTAATTTTCAGTAATTTTTCACCAAATAATTACTTTTGTTTTTAAATATGGAATTGTTTATAAAAATTAATTCTTATCTTCTGATAAAATATAGACCTCATTACGAATCTTAAGAAGAAGCAGAATTGGAATCTACGCCAAAGAATAAAATCATAAGTTTAGTTGGAAATATATTGTATTTAAGTTATAAAACACATTCATTCTGTTGTAAAATCCACTTACAAAATAAAAAACATTATTTTTCTGAGAGTACCAAAGTGAAAAAAAAAATGTATATCATTTGCAAAATAAAAGTTATTATGACTTACCTAATTTAAGTTCTTCTAAGAGCATTCTTTTTTTTCTGAATTCTCCTACAGCATTATAGATATTTCATACACAACAGCATATTATTAAAAAAAGATTATACGATTTTCAGAGGCGTTTTTTTCCAAGAAAGTTTGCTTTGTGTAGTCTTCAACACCTTTTTGAAGAATAAAATTTATTTGTTTGAATAAGTAACGGCTTGTTCAATTATTAAAAACTTTGTATAGCAATTTGGAAAGTACGTTATAAATTGTATTACTTATTACTAAAAAAATGCTAGCAGTATTTTATATCACATTTGTGCTACAAACAAAGAAAACCTCTGCTTTTTAATCGATTAAGTATTTGGAGAAAAATCAAGTCTCATTTTATTATTTGGCTTTAAGTTCCATGACAATTTTAATGAAAATATTCTTTTTATTTAAAATTCTTCTTAAGAATTTGTCTTGATAGTCTGTCGTTCGAGGGGCATCGAGGTGTATATTATAGATTTTATTATTTTATACTGAAAAGATGGAAATCATATTTTGTCTTAAATTTTGTCTTTAAAAACTACTTACTAATCGTTTCAATATTTGGTGAAAAATCTCATTTTCTGTCCCATTTTATTATTAATTCCATGAGAATTTTCATAAATATATTCCTTTAATTTAAAATTCTTCCAAAGAACTTTCATATTTAGTCTGAATATTAAAAACTTCGCATAGGGATTTGAGAAGTGCGTTATAGATTTTATTACTTTATACTAAAAATGGAAGTGGTATTTCGTTTTTCCTTTGTGTTATTAAAAACTGCTTCCTAGTCATTTCAGTATTTGGGGGAAAATCGTGTTCCATTTTATTATTTAGTTTTAAGTTCGATGAGAGTTTTAATGAAATTAATTCTTTTCTAGCAAATAACTTGTTTTGTCAAATCTGTTTCTTTAACATAAGGATTAACTGAAAAGGGAAATATCATTCCTTAGTTGATTTTATTGAAGGAATGTTGTTGAAGTTCCGGTGAAATATTACATAATTAACTTTTTTACATATACATTGATGTTTCTTTTATTGAAGCTATATTTATTACCTTTTGAAGACTCTCAATCCTCTCACCAAGGGGCACATCAGAAATTAGAATGATAATGGTATGGTTTGATTATAGTTCCATGTACAGTTGCTATCTTGGTGGTCTGGTGAATAAAATTTATTACAGAGGTAGGGATAATCTGGTTGAGAGGGCGTTGGGCTCATCTCCGTTAGGATGGGAATTCGAACCCAACAGTTGAAGGTTCCCCGTGTGTGGTGGTGACTGACGCACTCTAAATCTGTCATGGTTGCAAAGTCCTCCATGTCGAGAGGGGTACTGGTGATCGTTCTCTGATTCAGATCTAAATTACGTTCCGTGGATAATTGAATGAAAATGCATGAATGCCCGTAAAAAAGTGTGATGCTTGATAGGCAAAGCCTAGATGATGCTACTGAAAAAAACAAGAGAAGCACTCTATCGGCTTAAATCTCTGTCTTCGTAATAGCTGGTTTGTCTAAGGGCAAGTATAATAAGAAACAACATAGGATTTATTAAGAATGCATTTCTTAGAATAGGCCAAATTGTTTACACTTTCAGGCTTATTCTTAGGCATCCATCTCTTCAAAATCGATGTTATAATATATTTCATAACAATTGTTACATTTGTTAAATTCATTTCAAATATGCTTGATAACCTTTATATATGAACTAAGTTCTTATTTACAATAGCAAAATTGTTACTTTACTTTTTAAGGAACGCATATACAAGATTTACTCAAAATGAAACTTATTGCATACACATGTTTTAATAGCTCTTTATATGAGTGACAAATATATAGCTCTTTATATTTGACACTTTAGTTTTCATTGTTCTAAACATTTGGATTCTTTTACTCATTCAAAAAAAGATTAAAAGTCATGGTAAATTAAATGCAAATGTAAAATTTTCATGGTCGTGTAAAATTTTCATGGTAAACTACAAAGAAAGGTTAGGCTGGAAGATGTAATGGAATATTTTTAATTTAATAATTTACCTAAGTTGGGTATGCGAACTGAATTAAGAATTTTATTTAAAAATAATTTGTAATAGCTGGAAATACGCATTGAATTCTGTGTTTATAGAAATCACATCTTTCCTCATAAACTTAACGTTTTATGTAATTGCTATTCTTATATTCAATAATATTGATATTCATTTTTATCTGGATATTATTTTCATCTGTGCAAGATGAGTTAGAAATATTTAAAGTAACTTTTGTAATAAAAAAAAGAAAATTTTCACATCAAAATAATACTGAATGACACTAAACGATATTAAAAGGAAACAAAATTCTTAATGTTGAGTAATATTACTGAATATTGAATAATATATCACAATATTAAACAATATACTATACTATCTGGATTTGTAATTGATATGGAAATTTTATTCCAGAAGCATGGTAATATTAACCCTTTGCATTCATATAAAGTCTGCCACTCAAAATTCAAGTCCGTTAATCGTTTATCTATTTATTTAATATTGGTTATTAAAATTATCATCAGAATAGTAAGAAGATGCAAATTAATTAAACATTAAACAATTGTATATAAATTTATTTTTAGAGGAATAAACAAATGTTAGTTGAAAAGTTATGCATTAAATTACTTTTTAAAAGTGCAAAGGCTAATATTCCGAAAAGGTATGTACCCATGATTAACAATTAATCTATGTTAAAGCAGTAAACTGTTGCAAAAAGTAACAGGTCTTCAGAAATAAATATTGCTTAATGTTTGGCAGTATTTCGAAATAGTTCCTAAAAATTTACTTTATATGCCTTTATATTAAGAAGATAAAAATATAATACTATAATTGTAAAGCTAAAAGGCCTTTATTTGTTTTTTATTGGGAAAGATGCTTTAAAATCCAATATTCAATCAAACTTTTATAACAAGTTCGATTCAAATAATCCTTACCTTAATAAATTACTTAATAATTTTACGTTACTTCAAAATAATTATGATATATTTATAAACAATAATCTAAAGTGATAGCATACAAAGGATTACTTCTTCAGCACTAATTTCATGAGCTTTAATAATATCGAATATTATTTGCTTTATGCCATGGTGTATCTTTCAATTTACTGGAACTATTCGTTGCTATATTATAGTAATGAAATCGTGCTCCGTGAACAAACAGATCCGAATTAAAGGGAATTACGTTAGTGGCCCAGTTAAATGATCACAGAGTGCTACTATATTAGAATGATAATGATCTCGTCATTATGTTTTGCAGAAAGGAGTGGATCGAATCTAATTATTTAGGCGCAAAACATTTGCGAAAGGATAATTATCTTTTCAGCTGATGGGTGAAATCATTTGCTCGTGATATGTCGATAGTAATGAAGCATCGCCATTTCTAGAGAGCTCTCCGTTGAAGCAGAAATTCATTCGAAGACTAATTTTTGGAAGGTCCATCTCACGCATCGATGATTCCCGTTTTTGAAATTAAAACCACATAATCTCTTTAAAATATAATATTTATTTATTTTACTCTGAAGTTTCATTTTATTGATAAAATGAAGTAGTTGATTCTGTTACGTTTTTAAGTTGTTTTAACTTTGTTATTTATTAAAGCTTCGATCCACTAATTTTCATATTCTCTCGTTTTGGAGTAAATTGAAAAAAAAAAAATGAATAACTATGCTCTAACTTAGAGTTGTACTTCAAACTCCGTTCGTAAATGAAGTGTAAGGATAAATACTTTATTACTTTTTAACTGTATAAGTACAGTTTGGTTTTGGCTTGCATTTAAAGGAGACTATTTCGTTGTTAGAGTCTTAATTGTAGGACTAATTATTATATTATATATTTTGTATATAATAATATCAAAATATATAATTATATTATATATTTTGAATAAATTAATGAAATATCCGTTTTTTAATATTTAGGTGATGGTACATGGGTTTATGTTTTATTATAAAAAAATATGGGCATTTAAGTCGGCAATTAAAAAAATGTTGTGAATTAACAACTTTTTATGTATATTAATTCTTTCATTATTGAAATAAATTTTTATTGCATTTTTTCTCATTTTTTAATTTTAATAAAAACGGTATTTCAAAGCGCGTTTTAAATAGAGTTTAAAAGGTAGAGCCTTTTGTCTTCTTTCTGTCATATTATTTACCGATTTATAATTCCTTATTACAAATCCTATTGAAACTTGGTGAAATTCTCTAACTGTTGGCGTTATGCAAATTGAATTTAAATGAAATTTAATTAATTGATTAGGGAATAATTACATTATAGCAGTTTTTAAATAGACCATGTATACCAAAAAACTGCAAGCATTTCAAATATTTGGCATATCAGAAAGTGAATAAAAAACTTTAGAAGAATTTAAAAAAAAATTGTAATTCTTCAAATATGAAAGAAATCATCTTAACTAAATCGATATAAGCCAATTTGGATTCCAATGGCGATGGAATATTTTCTTAATAACTTTTTTATCGTCAGCAAATATAATTTTAACGATAATATAATTACTAAAATATAGAAATGATTGAAAAATGCTTATGATTTTACTTCTTTAAATATATTCACATTTATTTAAAATTCATGATCCGTCAAAAAACCTTTGTTCAGTTTTTTTTAAAGATTCGACAATTAAAATTCGTGCATATTAAATTGCCATAAAAAGATAATTAATAATTTTTAAAATGCATGATCTGTAATGATACTGGAAATAAATAAATTAATTTTATTATAAACTATGAAATGACATTCATGAAACTAATAAATCATTGCTTATTTTTCATTTCTTTGTTTGAATTTAGGTGAATTTAATTTTAATTCATTTATTTAATTTGATATGACATTATGAAAATACAATTATTGTTCACCTATGGATCTGTGTAATTTCTATGCAAGTTGGTGATTATTAAGGAACTCATAAAGCAATGTACTTAAACATATGAAAAATAATTGAGCAAATTAATATTTCTTAAAAACCTGATTTAAAAATATTTGAAATAAAAAAATTTAAAAAATAAACAAAAATTTAAAAAAAATTATTGTAAAAGTATCTCGGAATCTTTGTTTTTAAAAAGGAAAAGATAAAGATATGTGTTGTAATTTATATGTATAAATACAAATATTAAATTGAATATTTCGCATTTTAAAACCACAAGGACTTCCAGTCAGTTTATGTATTTATGCAAAATAATGCAATAACATCTGCTATAATTAGTTTTAACTTTATTATCCATACAAATACCATTTTCATTTGAGTCACTTTGAATTTCAAATGAGCCAATATGACATATGTTACTTGGAATAAATATGTTTTCGTGACAATTATTTAAACATAAAATTCTTTTTACGTAAAATAAATGTGCATTATTCCTTTATCGTCTGAAATGTTTTGAAATTAAAATGACGAAGAAAATCGAACTCAAAATATTTTAGAAATATCTGAAAGCTTTCCATCTTATTATATTTGTTACACGTACTACAAAATTTGTTAATAAATTTTGAAATAATGTTCATTGAAATTACGCATATTTTTAATTCATTCAATAGGTTATCAGCATATTTTGAAGATAGAGGGATAATTTATTATTTATTATTTCCCACTTTATTTATCAATACAAAAATTGAGATGAAGTGGAATAGTTTACAATGAAGTATTCTAAAAACCAATTCAAAATCTAAATAAATAAAAGCTTTCTATTCCGTGAAATGATACTACTGATTAATTGGGAATGAATCACTTTATATAAGTCCCAATTTATCCCTATCTGATACCCAGCACGTTGCTGCCGCAGAAGAAATAATTTTGGAAATATCGTTTGAAATTAGAAATAATTGTCTTGTTTAATCAGGAATGATAGAAAGAATAAATTTTTTTTAAAGAATGATATAACAATACATTTATTGATAGAGTTAAATTAGTATTTTTAAAAAATTAAAGTGCAGCAAAAAAATTAAAAATTAAAGTATGTGAAATCTGATATTTCAGAATACAATGCAAAAAAGGCTAAAAAAATAATAATTAAATTTAATTAATAAAAAATAAAAAAAAATTATAGGAGTTAAATGCTTAATAATAATTTTTATCAAATTTATAATTTTTATATAAATTTTAATTTTCAATTAAAAATTTCAATTCTATAGGATTGATCCCCCAAAATTTCTCGCAAACTCTATAAGAATGTTGTTGCCTCAGAGAACGATTTATATAGCATTAAAGAAGTAGAGCTACGAAATATCAACCTCTTTCTTGAATTAAGTACCTCTACTGAATCTTTTGGGTCCCCTTGGAGATTTATTTTTCCAATAATCCTTGGTTAATAGATGCGATAAATAGATCTTATATTAAATAATTTTACTTTGCCTATAACCATCCCACAAGTAATAAGTATAAGGAAGCAAGTAATAAGTATAAGTTTTATCGCAATAGGATGAGCGGCATGGCCGCGCATAAGAGACAATAACTAAATAAAAATGAATTTTTGTCTGTATATAGAGACAAACATTCATTTTTATTCATATAGATTATAATTTGATGAAGGCTTGCTGTGAATTTTTCACAATAGTTGTTTAATTATAAATTAATAAGGATAGCTGGTAAGAAATCGCTTTTCTCTATAATACTATGCTTTTTTTCATTACGTAAACCAATTAATGATTTATATAATTAACCTTCCAGCGGGCGTGTATATGTGAGAGATACAATAGAGATGAATTTCGTTTTATAACTTTAGATCTGGTGGCACTGGGAACGCCTTTCCTCGACCATTTGTCCCCCTCCCTTTGATCTACTTTCAGTTGTCATCGTAAGTTTGTGGTGTTAATAGGTTTCTGGCGATCAGATATTTGTATTTTAGAGATACGCTCGACCGTTCATGTAAGTTTTTGTCACATCTTATTTTGTATGGTTTTACAAATAAATCCGTATTGTTTTAGACTGGCGACAGCTGGCAAATGCACTTACGAAGGAAAATGCTGAAAAAAAGCACCCACATCTCTAAATGGTGAGCTAAAATTGAAAGTGCTAAAGAGAAAAGCCGAACTAGGTATTGAAGAAGTGGAAGATGCGACGTCAGAGAAAACACCTTGCCAAAAAGAAAAAAAGGACTAGAATCCCTAGGTTCAGATGTGAGATTTGCCAGAAATTTATATGTTTGTAGCACACTAAACACATTTGCTCAAATTGCAACGCTGCAATAAAATAACAATGAAACTATTTTCTTCCTTTACATATCTAACTTTCAATTACTTTTTTTCCTTTTTATACATAAATTCTGTATTTTTGCAATTCTATATTTTTATATGCAAATGGTTCTGTCAAAATTTCGACAATTTCGACAAAATATCGACAATTATTTTTAAATCAATTCAGTTAACCTGTCATCATTTTATATTGTTATTGCAATCTATATTTATATTTTTTCTGTTTGTTTCTGAATAAAAATGTTTAAAGTAATTGTAATTATTAATTCTAAGCTATTTACAATAAAATTTTAATGGTTACGCTTTTGAAAATTTGCAATTTACTATAGCGTATGTGGGATATACGCGCAACCTTCATGTTGGTATGAGGGCCGCGCCCGCTGAAAGGTTAATTTATTATAACACAGTCCACCCATTTGGTATTTCAATGAAATTCGAAGAATAAGTTTGTTGATTTGAAAATCACTGGAAGAATCACTATAATACATAACCTTAGGAAATACATTTATTTTACTTTTTCAAATGTGCATAGTCAAAAAATGATCACGAGTATCTTCAGTTCTTTTACCAGGTGTAAAGACCCAGTATAATTTCTGAAATTTTGCGAGAAGTTTTATTAATGAAATTATTGCATTGGATTGCGTTTATAATATTGATTTAACTTTTAGAGTACTCTTTAATTGATACAGTTGCATCAACTGTGAAATAAAATCTTGTGAAATCTTTATTTTCTTTAGTTTTAATGCTAATGATCAAGAGGTTTTGATGTATTTATTCTGGTTAATAGGAAATATAGGAAAGTTTCGCTTTAGAAAAATTGGCAAAATTTATAGAAAATAAAATTATTACTTTAATCATTGTACTCTAAGTGTATACATTGAATGACATGCCAAGCGTGCATTGCTGATTTTATCATTAAAAAATGTACTCTTCCAAAAGTAATCAGTTATTATAATATAAATGAGAACGAATTTTTTTTTCAAAAAATGGTGGTGCTGTAATTTCATATTTAGGTAATTTATTTGTATATTATGTTCATTGACTAAAACAAGAAAAAATTCGATTAAAAATTATGTATATAAAAGATCTAATATATATATATATATATATATATATATATATATATATAAGGTATTTATATTTTAGAAACTAAATAACATAATCTGTATTTCTATAAATTATTTCAATATTAGAATCCGATTGGGAAATAACACGAAATATAATTATTTTTCCTTTTGTGAGGCTCTAAAACAAGTATAAGATGCATTTTAATGAATAGATTACTTATTTTCCTGTTAGTTCAAAAACTGCATAACATGTTGGGAAATTATTATACAAAATTTCAATAAAATATTGTTACATTTTAATTTATGATTGTCTTCGTTAGAAAATTAAACTAAAATAAAGAATTTTAGAAAATAGCATCTGAAGATGTAAAATAAGATTTAAATACATGCAAATGCAAGCATAAAAATTTTTAATTTCCCAAAAATTAAACATTAGAACAAAATTCTAACGGTCTAATGAAGAAAGGTGTTAAACTCTAAGAATATTAAAATTTAAAAACTCATAATTTCGCAAAAGAAAATCAATGAAATCGACATTTAAATTTTTTATAACACTTAATTGTCAAAATGAGTTAAATTCTTCTAAAAATTTTCCAAGAAATAGAGAAAAAAATGTTTCCCAATGTATTCAATAGGAAGAAATATAAAAGACTACAAGTTCGTTAGAATTCAAGTCGCTCAACAGAAAATAGCCTTAACTTCTTTTCTAAAGAAAATAAAAGCTAGATATATTTTTTCCCCACAAAAACTAAGCTAACGATACAAGATTTAGAAGTTTTTTTCAACTGTGTACGCTTGAGATTTGATTGAAATATATCTATATATATTGGCAAATGAAAATAAAACATTACTTCTAGAAGTAAAAAAAAGTGAAATAAAGGAGACAAATCCTTATGAACTATAAATTTACAGAAAAAAAATAATGTTAAAATTTTTAGTGAAATAAACATTAGTTACTTATTTTAAGATTATTTCTCAATATTTAAGTCAATCATGCGAGGATCTTGATTATTCTTACTTAAAATAGAACTATGTAAGATAACCATTTTCTAGAAAAAAAATAATGATGTTTTTTTTTTGTTTGTTTTTTTACTGAGAGCAGAAAATTGGAAAAATAATCATCAATTCTTCTTAATGAGCAAAATAAACAAAATAAAATAGGAGAAAGAATTGTAGAGTGAAATATAAATTTCTGTTTGAAGCAAAGAGATATAAAAAATACATTTAAAAAAATACTTTCTGGAATTTTTAATGACAATTAACTTGAGTTTTATACTTGCATGGAAGACTGATAAGGTTTCAGAAAATAGTTATTAAAATATAAGCTAAGAAATAAAATTAAATGGTTAAAAATCTCGGTTATTTCAGAATAAAGCTAAATTTGAAAGATATGTTTTTATTTTCGACACCAATATGGATAATGCGATGCAAAGAATAGTTTTGCTTAAAGGTTATCACTTCAAAAACAAATAGAATCATTAAATATTTTTTGAGCTATTCTTATTCAGATTTTTTTACTCGAAAAAAATATTCATAATATTCAAGTAAACATGGCTTGTAATACATATTATATTTGATGTTCTGTATCCTGTATCAACAGCAGAAAGTAGTTTTTCAAAAAGTAAATTGATGAATAAATATACATTATGATTGGATAGTATTGTTTGCAAACTGAGTAATAAAAGTGCTGTAGATCAATCCAGTAATGAAGTATTGATTTACAGCAATCCTTTACCAATATATTTCACAGAAAGGGATTGATTTACAGCTATTATATGTCTAAATTTTGATTCACAACCTCATTCGAAAGTTTAAATTATCAAATGTAAGGAGCAGATGATAACTAACGACATAAATTGGGACCAAGAATTTTTATAGAAAATCAAGAGTGCCTTAAATTCAATGTTCTATTAAAACAAAATTCATCTAAACGAAACTAAATTTATTTTTTATAACTGCTTAATTTCATTATTTTAAAAAATAGGATAAGGAATTGAATATTTTTTTGTGTCTCTAAAGAAAAGAAGATATTTATAAATAATAACCTGAAATACCTTCATATTCACAAATCGCCTTGCTTTTTTTCCAAACCAATTTACAAATCCTTTCAAAGATATAAATTAATTAATTGAAATAAATTATATCAGGTTGACATTAAATTGAATTTCAATGTTTCAAATATTCTTAAAAACATTTTAAAGTTATTAATGTATTCACAACTATCATGGTTATATAATATGATGCTATTTAAAATTTTTCCTATCAATTTCAGACAACTTATTTAATTTAAAGATTTTTATATGCTTTGTGATATAAATCTATAAATCCCACCCATGTTCTTAAATGAAATTACTTTCAACATTTATT
Source organism: Argiope trifasciata (assembly GCA_026543055.1). NCBI lineage: Eukaryota > Metazoa > Arthropoda > Arachnida > Araneae > Araneidae > Argiope > Argiope trifasciata. Next base: position 8,072,794 of record JAPMOQ010053704.1, on the reverse strand, counting down.
TTTAATAATATAATGATAAATTTGCTATGCAATTTTCTGAGTTTATTGATATAGAAGCCGATTTTAAATTAAGGAATGAAAGAAGCTTTCATAAAATTTATTTCTTAAATCCCAAATTGAATATGATTTTACTTCAAACTAAACTTTAATATAAGGTATAATCAGACGCTTTTATACTGAAAATATACAGAGTAATTTTTCACCCAAATTTAAAATGAGGATATTTTTTGAAATATTAATGAACAATAAAAATATTAATAGAAATGAAATTAATTTATTACCGAAACTTAAATATAAACATTTCTTTTAAGAATTAAATCATCTGGAAAATTCAGATCTTGTTTTCATCGCTTTCATCGATCATAGTTTTCCTCTCTTTCATTGAAGAATGTTGCCGAAATTGACTCTATATGAGTTTTAAGGTATCCGACTACGTTCAAAGTAAAATTTTTGAAAAATAGGATTTTAAAAAAACTATTTAGAAATGATATTTTTAGATCTAATGTCAGTTGCAATACGAAATACTGCAAATACAACAAAATTATAGGAAAATATAATATATTGTGAGAAACAGAAAGCTTTATTGTAAATTTTAATGAAGTTTAACCAAAACAGTTAGCACTCTACACAAAATTGTAATGCAGCAATCCTGTTTTTCCTCTTTCAGAAGTTATAGAATATATTGATGAATGAGATGAAAATCTAAGAAACATTTTAAGATGCAAAGAAGTTATAAGTATAAATATATGCAAATATACATTTTTTCCATAAATTTTCAACTTAATTCTTCTAATAACAACAATAAATGAAAAAGCATTTCTCCAAAAATAAAACTTTTGGTTCATTTCAGTAGCTATATTATTTAAAACTCAAGCTGAAAATTTTTAGTAAAATACCTCTATTAGTTTCTGAGATATCATGTTAACGGTGGATAACTTATAAGAAAATTAAAGTTTTGATAAAAGTGAAGTCAAAGACAAATTTTAGATGAAAAAATATGTGACGCTGGATGATAGGTCTGGCCTCCCTTTTCTAGAAAAGATGAACTGTTTTGGAAAGAGAAAGGCTTGAATAATTAAAAATAATAACAACAGATGACTTAATGCTCCTTTGAAGCCTACAAATTGTTCGGAGATTTTGGCTTCGCAAGAAGGTCTTCAATTCAGAAAAAAAAGGAAAACTCACTCTACAATAAGCTATATTCTCATGAAGGGACACAAATCTGTCATTAAAAAGGTTTTCGTTAACGAACGGATGATGTATTTCAAAAGAAACTGATAATTTTTGTATCATGAACAAACATTTGGCCAACCAACAAAGCGAAACTAGTGAAATGCATGTAATCCTGTTCCGCAGTCTTTCCTTGAAGGAAAACCCGAAGAACTTCCGGACTAAATTAACATTACTAGTTGTAAGATTCTCCGAAGAGGTTATCAAAATTAGCTATATGACAAATTCCTAAATATTCATACTGATTATGCTGAAAAATAACTATGTTTATACATAAAGTTTAGAAATTAGTTGGTTTGTAGTCAATTTTTGGCTCATGGAAGCTTTAAACAAACACGATTCAAAAACAGCACTTTTCTTATATTATCAAGCCGGTCAATATTATTTATTCATCCAATTACAGTTGATAGTAAAAAAAGTTTATTACTTCAGTATTTACACTGATTTGAAGTAAATTTAAACATCCCCAAAACTAATTTCTGCTATAGTTCTATAAATAAAAAAAATCATTGAAAATTAATTCTTCGCTTAGACAAAATGGTTTCAACAACCAAGACAAATGTTTAAATATTTTTCATGAAAATAGTATTCTGTATCCTTTTTTAGAAAACTACGTATGTTTTCATATCTGAATGAATGTAATGGATGTTTCTTGAATTCTGTTTTTTTTTTTTATCTCCCCTTATTTAGTATTCCTCAAGCTTTTGCTCCCCTGTCAAAAAAAGCACAGTTAAAAAGATGGATGAGCTCTTCGCTTTACATGGACACTTTGAAAAACCCCTAGTTTAAACCCTCTGTTACAATGATTTATATATATATATATTTTTTTTAGGAAAGAGAAATTATTTAGAAAATATTTTTGGCGAACCTCAGAAGCTTACGGTATTTTCATATAAAACTTTAAAAATGTATTATTTATTGTATTTGAGATATGTTTTGATATTTCTACCCCTTTTTAAATATAAGGCTACATCTTTTAAACTGCAGAACATCTTTTGCTATTTAATTTATTGATATATCTTTATTTTTAATTCGTTTAATCCAGGGCCCGTTTGTATTCCTCTGTTCAGTTAGATTGATAATACGCAGGATGTATCTTTTTCACATTTCTGTTGGATAATCGTCATTATCGAAGATGTATAATAAAAATTTTCACATTAATTTCTAGGAATCATAGCAAACTTACAATTGTTTTCAATATTTATAATAAAAGGAATCATTACACTCAAATACGAAAACGGGGTAAAAGTCAAAGACAATTACTATGTACTTAAATACCAGATAAGAGTTTTCTAATATTTTTATTCAGTTTTTAATCTAATAGCATTTTCAGCAGATTTATTTTTATCTAAAATTAGGCTACACTTTCTCTGATTTCATCTCACAATAATGTGTTCTTAATCCAACACCCATTGATCGCCTTTTTGGAATCATATGCCGAGACTGATTGCTATTGCGCAGAAGGCATCGTTGGATAACGATCATTATAAAGTAAAAAAAGTAACAAATAACTTTCATATTCCTTTCTAGGAGCAATAACACACTCACAGCTATTTACAAGACTTCTAACAAAAGGTATCCTTACATTCTAATGCATGTAAATGTAATAATGCATCCAATTAATTTTCAGAATAAAAATTAAAAAAAAATTTGATATATTTATGCAACAATTGCAATTACTTTTGTTTCAGAAAATTCAAATTGCATATCAGAGCCAGTAGAAACATAGTAATATTAATAACAAAACTAAGAATAAAACTTTATTAAAACTTCGATCTTATTGATTCTCCAGGAAAACCTAATACAGAACCTCTTTTTCTAATTAGTAAAGTAATGTTTATTTTCTAAGGTAACTTATTAGCCCCCATCGATTAATCGTTCTTCGTTTAGTAGTCTTGTTAACAGAAGACTACGCGAGTAAGCAAAAATTTACTTTCAGTTAAAAATAGGAATTTGTTGGCGTTTTAAAGCGTAAACAATTTAGATTCGCAAAAGGGAAAAAAATTGGACGAGTAGCTTAAAAGAGAATTTCCCTTAATTTAGAACTTGAGTGATGAGCTACTGATGGTGATTCATGAGAAAGGCGTCAATTTGTGTAAGCTAACTTAATTAATTAACATTAGCATTTGCTTTTTCCTGCGTCTGGGTTCAATAAAGGAGTAAGATTCAGGTCTCAAGAATATTTTATTTTAACAAGGAATGTCTGATGAAAGCACTACGCCTGATTGTTTGGAGACTTTTCTATTGAAATTTCATTTAGTTAAATTCTGCTATTAAAAGGTGTTTGTAAATTTCTGTTAAGCTCTTTCAAAGTGTTTCCAATCCGTTTCATTTTTTCCCATTATTTCGGGTATTTCTGTAAAATTAAATCTTAAAAAACAAAATTTTATTTTTATTACTTACAATTTTTAGCCTTTATAATTATCATAATAATCAAACAAGTAAAAAAAAAATACTGAGTCAATTCCTATTTAGGTCAACGAAGTATAATTTTATTTTTATTACTTTTTGTTAAATAATTACAATTAATATAAATATGTTTTATACATATATGACAGAATCACAATTTGAAGTGGGAAAAAAATTTCAGCCATCCACGCGCTCGCGACGTGATATTTATTCCTAAATGTACATCTTGCAAAATATCGTATTAAAGAGAAATTTTTTCTTCCAAAATAAAGCTAGAATTAATTAATTTATCAAAAATAATGATTTTAGCAGGAATTTAAATCGCATTCTTCACCTTCATGTGAAAAATACTGAAATCCTTACATTTTACCTATTGAACTACTCTCTGTTGATTTCAATTTTCGTTACAAACTCATAAAACTCTATTTAAAATATTACAAATTAATTTAATTTAATTTACGAATTAATATATGAAGAAACTAATAATATCAAGTGTCATCCACTACCAGCTTAAAATATGTGTTTGAAATTGAGTGGATAAAAATAAAAGAATTTTACTATCGATTGAAAATTTGAACAATATATATGAATAAATATATAAAGAGAGTATAAACCAATAGTAGAAATTGCAAAAAAACATATAGAATCTGGAAATTTTTTTTTCACTTCAATAAAAAAAATTGCAACAAATCTACCATTTATATAAAAAATTAGCTAAATTAATTGATTAAATGACAGTTAATTCCTAAAATTACAATACAAATGTCAATATTTCGCGAGTTTAACTCTAATGAAATGAATTAAAATTCTGTTATAAAATTTCAAGAGGGCAAACATGATGAAAATTCCAAAATATAAATGAGTATTAAGACAAATAAGATATTGTTTTCTTTTAATAGTAATAAACCCATGTAAAGAATAAAAGGAGCAATTTTGAAATGAAATACCTACGACAAATTTGACTGGATCAAAATATTTCCACTTGATGTACTTCAAATCTGATAATTATATACATCATTCATAAATTATCCATATTTAATGTTATACGTTAAGCATAATATTCCAAATCATAATTTAAGTTTTTAATGCTGAAAAACCCATAGTTTTCTTTAGTTATAGTAACGACCCATTTTAAAGCAACACTAGAACTGTTTTTGTAATGGGCCTCATTAATAAAACATGATCAGATGACAAGGATAGTACTTGAGCTATCACCCTTCATCAAACTTCCACACTACTCCAGCTTGAGGGCATTTAGTCCTGACAAGCTAAACGAGCACCAGACTAGCTTACACCAGGGTTTATCTCTGGAATCGGGTCTCGAACCTGATGTCCTCGGGATCCAAAGTCAAGACCTTATAGCAAGGTTAATGAGATCCCCTGAAACTACAAAGAAAGGATTTTTTATGATAAAATAATGATTTTCCAAGTGTATATTGAAAAATTCGATGCGAATATGAACAGGTCTTGAAAACATTTCAAATTTTATTTCCTATAAAATCTATAACAAAATCTTGAATATGCTTGCAATAATAATTTCTAAAATTTGAATATGATGAATAAAATCAATTTCTTTGCGACTTCTTTTGTCAATAATTTCTGCAATGAAAGAGGAAATAATATTTTTTATATTATACAATTTCAGAACTATTCAGCGTGTATGAACACATCGCAGCTATTCAGAAACACCAAGTCTTTGCTTTCTGATTCAACGTTTTAAAACAACGATGGCATCGATATAATCTTGTAACTTTATGCTGTTTGAGGCATCTTTTCACGATAATTGGCTTTGAAATTGGGCTAAAATGAAATTCTCCAGACTTCTAATAGTATTCAAATACAAGGCATCAGAACTCAATTTTTATTACCAGTTTTGTTACTTTAACTGTATTGATGATGTCCAATATTCTATATAACATTCTTTGTTTTTGCAACGTTTAAATTTCATTTTTGCTCGTAATGAGTATATGGTGAATACGCCATTTATTTCCAAACAGTGTTATATACAATCTTGATGAAATTCCTGTGTTATCTTTAATAGTAATAACTTTCATCTTTAAATCTAAAACTGGAATTTTCAAAGTATATCAAGTATAATTATGCTGATACAGTCGAATCTATTGAAGATATTTCATTTGAAATCGCTCATTGTACATTTCACATAAATATATCACTGTTATAAGAAATTGAAGACTTTTTTTAGATATGTACAAAAAAATAGTCGTTTTTAATAAATTTAAATGTACACGTCAAATTCAATTAGATTGTCTAACAGCAATGAATTTGACTCCAGGAAAGATCGAAAATCCTCCACAAGTGATTTCATAATAAAATGAGACATTTCAGTTCCTATTTGTGTGAAATTGCAAAAAATTTAAATGCCATTCTTTCACTACACAGTGCAGGCTTAATCACTAGTCCAACTCCCTGCAAAGACCCTAGGACTAGTACATGTGCTTACTGCGGCCTTTGTATTATATTTATGAATCTCAGTTAACTCAATTGGAATTATATTAAGCACACAATACTTTAAAATTACACCAGATGGAACAAATTGAAAATAAGATTTATAAACATTCGAAGCCAACTAAAAACAACTAAATTGTTACTACAGCTTTGATCAAAACATTGCCACTTTTTAGAATAAATATATATAACTTGTCTATAGCGAAGAAATTCAAGTTACAAATTTTAACATCTATTTCTTCTTGCCTCGAAAAACATCGAAATCTATTATTAGAATTCGGATATTTCTATTTCCATCCATATGATTCACCATTCCATATGATTATTGTTATTGTTTCCCATGTATTTTTTATTTTTTATGTTATTTTATACTCCATATTTCCTCTTCTTAATGCAATTTATATTCATAAATAACCCATATATAGATGCTGTAAAAATGTGTTTGGATAATGTATTTAAATTTTCAATTCCATGTGGGTGTATTTGGCTTAACTCACTGAAGCTTGCATATTATTAGATTTCAATCAATAGTAATTAATCTTATTTTTTATAAATATTAATTACGAATTGAAATAAAATAACACTATAACTAAAACGTGTTCTAACATTATTAATTTTACAATTCCACCCACCTAATCTTAGAGTTTGAGATAATTAGTGATTTCAAACGTAATTAGTATATTAGTTGATGCAAAGTTGTTTTCATCACGAGATATTCGTTTGTTTTCACCAAAAAAACTCAATTTGACAACTCAATTCAATCACAACATTTTATATAATAAGTCAAATATTTTACTTATAACCGATATTTTAAAATAATCACAAAGTAAAGTAATTTGTTTTAATGAGGATGTTACGTATTATCTTTTTAAACGAGCATGTTAAAACACATTTTAAATTTTCTAATCATAAATTTTAGTAAGAAAAGATAAAATTTTCTTTACACTTACTAATTATGCATTCTATAATTTTATTAGAGTATTAATTTAAATTTTACGTAAAATTATTTTTATTCAGTTGATTAGAAAAGCTGTTTATATATTTGGGTTTAAAATTACAATTGATACCATTAGCTTACATTTCAAATAAAATATATTTATTAATATGAGATCTTACTTTTAAGTTTATTCTTCTCTAGTGGCGAGCTGCTGATTCATTCTCGATATTGTATTTATACATTTCTTTTAGCCAAGTGAAACGCGTCAGAACTCATGATTAAAGACAATTCGTTTGAATTATCTTATACATATAAATACCAAAAAAATGCATTTAGAGGAAATATAAAATAAATGAAAAAATCCCTTGTTAAAGCAAATATGGGGAAAAAGTTCATAAATATTGCCTCCCATTGGTCGTGAATTAATTTTGTAGGGAGATGTTTCGTGTGAAGGATAAAAAATTTCGTATAATGTCATACGTTTAGAAAGGTTTATAGTAATGCTTAGGTTTAAAATACACAATTGTTAAAAGATAAAACTCTTTGTATATATAAACTCGAATTGCCGCTTCATCAAATAAGTTTTAAAAATCTGAGGTACTGCTTCTATAGAATATTAAGTAGAATTATTTTGAGGAAGCAGTTATATTCTCATTTTCATGCCATTGCGCGTCGTATTGCTAGAATTGTACTTCAGATTTTCTCTAAAAACGATACTATGTATAGAAAAAGAGTAGTAAGAATAAATTCTAAACAAACTGCTAATACATTGCAAATAGAGTATTTAAAAGGATTGTGTAGAATTCTTTTTCTTTTCTTGATTGCAATTTGAAGTTTCTAGGAAAAACTGTTCATAAGGGGTATTTTTATTTGATTCTTAAGGAAGTCGTAGTCTAGTTTTATTTAATCATTGTTTTTATATAAAACTGAATTGCATAATTTACAATGTGTCGTTTACCTAAAATGATTTTATATATTAGTTGAAGGCTATAATTAGAAGCAATTTGATACATAAACAATTTATTTATGAATTCTCATATTATAACATAACTTGTTAATTCATCTTTATTTAACTGCATATAATAATTTTTTTCTAGGAAAAAAAAACCATAAAAAAGATAATGAAAATGAAATTTCAAATAATAATTAAAAATGCAAACAATATACATTAAAGTTTGTTATTAACTCTTCCAAACTTGAAGAAAAAGAAATTATGATTTAAAAAAAATTGGATCTTGATCTCTATACTTGAAAATGTTTTTTCTAATTCGGAATTAAGAATTTTCTAGAAATTATTTTAATATTGAACCAGTTAGTTAATCTTATTATACATGCAATTCATATTAAAATCCATAGATTAACTATAATTATAAGTTTTAATTAATTAATTAATTTCCTATTTATAAATATTTAATTGTTAATTAAATTTTAATTCAGTCCAAATGTTTTCAAATTTTGTATATTTGCTTGTATTTGATTAAAATACACCATTTTATTCTGTTTCTGGATTACACTTAAATTAATTAATAAAATTTTGATTCACATGTATTTGCCAATTATTGGTTACGTATTTCAGGAAAGAATTATGTTATAAGATTCAGTACTTTTACTATAATAATTATTAAATTATATCTTAAAAGTACAAATCTATTTAGAATATAAAAACGACAGTAAAATATATTTTAAATGATCTTTTGAATAATTAAGATCTTTCCTTTCAATGCTTATTGTTTCACTTGGCTTTTATTATTTTATTAGAAGAACTTTTTAATTAGGAATATTTCTTCATCTTGATTAGACAAATAATTGGTGAACTTTATTTCGTACGTATTACATTATGCCAATGATAATGTTTATGAAAAAGAATTTATTACACAAGTTTCAAATACATTAAATTTTATCTATACATTCATAGGTATACATGGTTATCATCATTAGAGGAAATGTAAATAATTTATTTTATCTTCAGGGAATATATTATGATAAATTTGCATTTATAAAAGCACTTTTAGTGGGAGTAATATAAAAATAATAGTTTTAACTTTTCTTGAATGTATTGGTCAACAAAATGTGAAAATAAGTAGTTTACTAATTAAATCATGTTACGAATTACTGGTTTTGCTTGTGGTGGGTGTATGGTGTTAAAAAAAAATCAGCAGTCCTCAGTAGGAAAAAACGGCAACGTTTATTACACACGAAAAGGCGGTACACAGAAACAACAAATATACTCAGCAGAGACGAATACAGGACAGGAAACAGTAGTCCACATGCAGTAATCAACCACAGCACAAAAGCGCCCAGACAGAATTCAGCATTAGAGGGGATATTCAGAACTTCATTTACTGTGTCTCAAAAGAGACGAAGCTCTAACTGTCTCATCGCTTTACTTTATCAATCAAAACTATACGACTGACTACTCCTCACACGATACGACGTTGTTTCCGCAGTAGACAATAGGACTCGGCACACAACATTTCATTACTCGCTTGCGCCCTAAACAACGCTGGCACACCGCCGTTGCTTCTCTATCGCTCGAAGACTTACCTGTTACTTGTCTGCTTCTCCAAATACGCTTCAACTCATTACTGCAGCTTGAGATTGCCGGCCTTTTATAGCTCCCGATAGGTGGGTAGAGAACCTACTGAATACATCCTATTGAACAGGTCGTTAAAATTCCCAAAATTTCCAGCATTATCTTTTTTGTCACCAAAGTCGCCAAGTTCGTGGCCAAGTCACTAAATGCTTACCAAGTTTATCGTCAAACTTTGACAAATATTGACTTGGCACTCGAGCAGTATCCACTACAGACGATTGTAAATCGGTCTTTCTCGTGATAGACATAACCGTTATGGAAAGCAATGTATCAAATTTGTTACAATATGCTATTGAAATTTCCATAAAAACCGATGTCATTACACATAAGTGTAAAGCATCTGATGATTGTTTCGGTGAGATAAATTGTGATAATTTGAAAGCAAATCTTTTCATTTAAAAAACTTTCATGTATTATTAATTTATCTATACTTATAATAAAGCTCAATGTGTGTGTGTGTGTGCGTGTGTGTGTGTGTGTGTTGGCGCTCTACAGGCCAGACCGTTCGACCTACAGCTACCAAATTTGGTACATGTATACCTTGGAGGTCCGGAATGTGCACCTCGGAGTCCTTTTTTCGAATTTTTAATTAGAATTTGAATTAATTAAAATTTAAGCGAAATTTCGACGTTTTTCCGCTATAACTTCCGAAAATATTATCGCATAAACATGATTTTTACATCAATTTAAAGATTAAAAAATTAGCTTTCTAACGGTATCAGTCTTTTTAATTTATAACGTAAGCTTCAATTTTTAACGAATTTTTAAAAAAATATTTTAACCATGTTTTTATCACGTGATTGGATAAAATAAAAGAATGCCGGAAGTTCAAATAAAAAAAAATTATCATCGCAAATAAATCTAAAGCAATACAACTTTCAGCACGTGACTAGATAAAATAAAAAAACATAAAATGTGATATTTTCTAAAAAAATAATTGCAAAGCAAAGGTTTCTTTAATCGTTTGCAATATCTAAATCATTTATTCCATAAATCTTCTTTATTTACGGTAAACCTGATTGAATTTAGACAGGATATGCATTGAAATCCCGACTTAATGGCATATTTATGTAATCCTTTGCAATATCTGTATCATTAATTTAATACTTTTTTCCTTTTCTCGCTTTCTTTAAAAAACACATTTAATATTTTGGCAACATCATCGAAATTTTTTTTTATATTTTGGAAGCATAACCAATGATTAAAACTGACTGATTGATAAAAGTAAAGAATAATATTTGGAAAAGGTGTACTTTTAGAACTTTCCGTCCATCATCTTAAAGAAAATATTAATTTCAGGTCAATCAATGCCCGGAATTACTTCAAGGCTAATGAATATGTGATTTAATTGAAAATTTTAGAACGTTTTACACAAGGCGAACCAGCTGGTCGCCAAAGGCGACTAGTTACAAATAAATAATCAAACGATACAAAATCAAAAAAAATTACCAAGTGTGTTATTCATTTAAAATTTAAATTTTATCTAATTACTAATTTAAATAATACCTTATTGCTAAAAGTACAAAAACTTTGCACAGAATACAAAGGCAGGCAAAGGTACAAAATTTCAAGAATCTAGTCGATAAGTCATTAAGCAAAACACTCTATTAAAAAAAGTGCTTGCGTAGATATAAACCATATAAAAATTTCAATAAGTATGTAATAGATAGAATAAAAATGAAATAATATTGTTGCATAGAAATTTCCTGACTCGACATCTAGTATTTCCAAATACATGGTAACTCAGATCCTGCTAAAATTCATTTTGAAAAGAACTTGACTTTATCTTAGTCAGAGAATTACCGTATATCATGTTTCTATTTGTATTGTTTATGCAACATTTACGTTTCTTCAAACCCTTAAAGACAAGTGTTTCAAAATTCAACAAGATCTCAACACTCAGGAACATAGATAAAAGCAAGATTCCCGTTTTACCACAGCATCAGGATATTCTATTTACTCGTCTTTCGAAACTCGTTAACAAAGAGGCTCTTCATACTTGAATTTTATACGAATATTTCCACTGAATTGTTAAAGAAGTGCTTCTAGTAAGTATCAAGTCCAGTCGGTAGTGACATTTTAGATATTTAGCAAGAAAGTTTCTGGTGGAAGCAACAGTGAAAACTCTACCACTTGAAATATTCATACTCGTTTATCTATAATGTAGCTACAAACAGTTTCGTACTAAGTGTGTTTATCTTAAATGGGGCTTTAGAAGTGGTTAGGTGGAATGAATTTGTGCAGTGTTTGGATAAGTTTGTTTAGTTTTTATTTTAACTCGATTTTTAGTGCACACATTTTTGAATTATTTAATAGAATGATATATATCACGGGGAAAAAGAAAGTAAGTTACGTCGATTTTATTAAGTAGTACTGTTTTAATTTTTTATTCGTTTCTTAGCCACAAATGTGGTAAAAGTTTTAATATCTGTAAGATTCTTGAAGTTTATATGCTCATATGTATATATAACTTTTACAGATTATTTACATTTTGCAAAAAATATATATATTTCTGTGATATGCAGACTACAAATCTTGTCATATCTTTTTCAAAATAATTTGGAATCGATATTTCATAAAAGTATATTATTCTTACTATAAGCCATAATTAAATTTCTGTTTTTACGTTTATCGGTTTTAATAAAAAATTATAGAAGTATTTTGGAGGTTATTAATCCAAAAGGTATTAATTAATTAAATATATTAATCCATCATGTTACATATATTTGGTATTAAAATTATAAAAACGTTCTTCTTCATTTCAATTTTTCGAAACAATTTAGTATTCTCAATGATTTTTCCGATAACCCCCTATTATTTATCATATGTATCCATATGTATATGCATTATATTCTTAATTATTAAATGAAACTGTATCATTATATTATCATGCGGCAATAATTGTTTCAAAAGAATTTGGAATATAGTGTGAATGTTGTTCCAGTTAAAAAAATATTGCTATCAATTTTAAAATTTCAATTAGCTTATAACTATGTAGAATACACATTAAAATTTAGGACAGGAATGATTACAATATATAAGATTATAGGGATCATATCACTTTTTTTATAGTAATTTAAACAAAAAGAGAAAATTATGCATTTTACAAAATGTTCTTCTGAAAAATTATGTAATATGCTGTAGAAATCATAGTATAAACAATATAAGCAATGCATTATTGATGTAAAAAATGATGGGCATTGATTCAAAAAACACAATGAAGGATAAAACACCACTTTCAAACTTTTTTTTTTGCCAAAATTATATATATGATAAAAAAATTAATATATGTTAACAATGATTGTATTTAAATCTTGGCATTTAGGTAAATTCCAAAGTCTTTAAAAGCAATTAAATGTTTAATAAATTGACAAAATTAAAAAGCTGCTTTTCCGTAGAAAAAAAATGAATTTTTTAACAGCTGAAATTCAAATCCAAACATTGTATATTCAAAAACAGTCTTTTGTTTTTAAGACATGCAAGATAGAAATATAAATGCAGCTATTTCATTAATATAAAGCAGTTAGAAATGTAACTGAAAACAGATAATAGCTCATTTACGATTTAAAATGTATTATTTATCTTTACCATAACATATTTCAGAACCATATTTGAAGTGTGTATATTAACTTCCTTCTAATTCAGTTGCAATTTTGTTATTATGGACCATTTTGTTAGGAAGGCAGTAAAATATTGAAGAGTTTCATATATATATTTAGAGAGAGTAATATGCAAGCAAATTCTTGGAACATATTTTCTGAAAAAATAATCTTTTACTATGATTGGTTCATCTAAACCAATGTCAATATCTCAAAACAAATTCTGTGAGATTTCATGAAATTTGATACGTTTGTTCATATTTCATGTAATTTGTTCAAGCACATTCGAGGGTGTAGCTGAACACAAGTTTCAAGAGAGCTTTGTTATTTATAGCTTTGTTTAGTTAGTTTATTTATATTGTGTACCTTGTAACACCTCAAAACAAGGATAAATTTGGCAAAAAGAAAATAAAACTAAATGTTCATAAAATGTTATATTGAATATCTTTTATCTAGAGGTATACTAAATTCTGTAGCTTTTAACAAATATACACGTCAAATAAAAAGTTTATATTCCCATAGTGTTTCAAAATTTGCGCTGTCTTTTTTCAGTGTCAAAATTTTAAAATAATAACTAAATAATCGTTTTTTAAATACTAACTGTAAAAAAAAATTATATTCTGATTTTCGTCTTCTATGGTTTGCAAAAGCTTTCACCATAATGATAATTAGAATTATTGTTGATTATGAAAATTTCTGCACACTAATTTCGGAAAGTAGTAGACATATACACTGATGGAAAAAAAAATCCCAACATTAGGAAGGAACTGTGCTAGATAAACGAAATTTGGTAGGCTTGTTTATACATATGAAAGATAACTTCGATTCAAATTTCGAGCTACACGCGTAAGTGTGGCGCTAGTAGCGATACTATGAACATGCAAATGAGATTTGCTTTAAATAAGCGTTGTAAGGTTCGTGATCGTTATTTACTGTTAAGATTTGACGTAGTGGGTTAATGTTAGTCAAGGATGCCTCTGAGAAGACGAAGAAGCCCTTATCAAGAGCTCACTGAGTTTGAACAAGGTCGTGTTGTAGGGCTACGAGAAGGTGGGTTTTCTTTCCACAATATTGCTGAAATATTTGGCAGGAATGTATCCACTGTGCATGAGTAATGGAAGCAGTGGTCAAGGGAAATTATTGCCTCAAGAAGATAGGTTCCGGTCGGCCACATGGTACTACTGAGAGGGAAGACCGTCGTATTCGGCGTATGGCTGTGGCTAATCGTACTGCGCCTGCAACTGAAATTCGAGCTGCAGTTGGCACACCACAGTGACACAACAAACTGTTACAAATCGGTTACTTCAAGGACAGCTCCGAGCCAGACGCCCTGTACAGTGCATTCCACTGACTCCAAACCACTGCCGTTTGCGATGTGAGTTGTGTCAAGCTAGAGCTCATTGGAGGAAGAAGTGGAGATCTGTTGTGTTGTCTAATGAAAGTCGGTTCTGCCTTGGTCGCAGTAATAGCCGTTTGTTAGTTAGAAGAAGGACATGTGAACGCCTGCTAGTGACCTGTCTGCGGCCTAGACACACAGGGCCTACTCCTGGAGTTATGGTATGGGGAGCAATTTCGTATGACAGCAGGAGCACTTTTGTGGTTATCCCACGCACCCTGACTGCAAAGTTGTGCGTCAGTCTTGTGATACAACCTGTTGTGCTGCCATTCACGAACAGCATTCAAGGGGGAGTTTTCCACAAGGATAACACTCGTCCTCATACCGCTGTTTTAACCCAACATGCTCTACAGAGTGTCGACATGTTGCCTTGGCCTGCTAGATCAACAGATCTTTCTCCAACCGAGCACGTATGGGACATCATCTGACGACAACTCCAGCGTCATCCACAACCAGCATTGACCGCTCAAGTGCAACATGCATGGAATTCCATCCCACAAACTGATATCCGACACCTGTACGACACAATGCATGCACGTTTGCATGCTTGCATTCAAAATTCTGGTGGTTACACCGGTTACTAATGTACCAACATTTCACATTTGAAATGGCTCTTCTCGCCAATGGTTTGCTTGCAAATGAGGTTTGCCTTCGCCACACCACCTAATGTACTAAATAAAATATTCACCATATACCTCCCAATATTCATTAAAATATTCAACATACACCACCTAATATACTCACTGAAATATACACATAAAATATCCCATCAATTTACATCTCCTCAACATTGTTAATTATATGTAAATTGAACAAATAATATTGCTAAAAAGTAGTATTTATATTTTGAAATAGAGAAGCATTATCACTTTATCTATTTAGCTCTGACTGCCAAATAATAATACTCTTGTAGTCTTGTACATTTAAATATGTTAAAATGGCGCCGACAGCTTCATATCTGGCACTCGCGAAATTTTAAAATTTCGGGTTTTCATTTGTGAATGAATAAATGCACATCAAAATTTGTACACGCATATGATATTTGTATGATCTCAATTGAAATTTTGTGATGGAGGAATTTTCTTTTTGCTATGATTTTTATTTCAATTATCAAAAATCTAATCAGAAAGCATTTTCTATTTGCTACTAAAAGTCAGCCTCTCTCTCTCTCTCACACACACACACACACACACACTCACACACACACACACACACTCACACACACACACACACACACACACACACACACACACACACACACACACACACACACACACACACACAGTAAATATTTTAGGATTAAAAGAAAGATACTTCATTTGGAAAGTGATAAATTTTCGTTCACATTTTTGGGAAAATCAAGCGACTCAATAGCCATATTTTTATGATCAATTTTAGTTGAGCGCTTTTATATGCATCATAATTTCTTGCCTGCATATTCTGATTTCACAAGCTCGAATTTTTTATGAAATTAAAACACGAATAAAAAAGTATATAAATATTCTACTTAATGGTTAAAAACACATTAGATTTACATCTCGTTACCGTTAAAATAAAAATATTTTTGTCCATTCAACATATCCAAATTATAATTATTACATTAATATTCATGTTATTAATAAGTATATCTATGTTCTTATTTTCATAAAAAAAATCGTTAATATCAAGGGATTTGCTCTAACTCGAGAAATAAATTCTTTTGGATTTTTCATTCAAAGAGATAAATAAATAAAGAAAATATCTATTGACTCTGGTTTGCTATCAGATTTATGCGGTGAATAATTCTATTCGTTTGAACGCCTTATGCTTATTGAAATACATATATAATTATAGTAAATATATTTATACAACTCAATTCAATTCGTGTACAAAATATTTAGGAAATAAATTTAAAAAATTGTCAAATATATGTCTTTATTCAACATATATGCTTTTTTTTAATTCCCAGCATTGTGTTAGTGTTTACATTAAAGCATAAATTTCGCCCCAAAAATAATAGAATAACGTATATTGGCTAGTTGGAACTGATATCAATGAATAATAAATTTGTTTTCCTTATTTTGTACTTTGCCTCACATTGGAAGACTATTTCATATTTATTATTTATTCTTTGAAAATAAAATTACGTGCTTTTAATCCCAAATTCTTCCTAGTAAGACTTTTTTAATTCCAAGGTTTAAATCACTGACTTCTCAAACAACTTAGAACTCAGTTCTAAAAATGCATTGCATTAAATTTTAACATGCAGGAATAGATAGATATATTCTTCATAGACAAAAAAAAAAAAAAAAAAAAAAAAAAACGTTTTTCAACTTTAAGGAAAGTTAGTTAATTTAAGCTATTCTGTATCTTAAAAATAAGAAGCAGGTAAGATAGAACAAAAAAATTAAGATTGTGAATTAATGTTAAATAAATCAAATATAACCAAATAAAATACTAATAATTGCAAAGATCTGAAATTACTTGGAATCTTTGAAACCATACGGACAAACCTTTTGAAATTACTCAATTTGAATTTCACTTTTTAAATTTTATCTCAGTTTATGATTTTTGAATCCGTTAAAAAATTTTCTTATTATTAGTAGTCTATTTAATCTTGAAGTAAAATTTATAAATATACACATATGGAAAAAAAATCCCAACACTAGGAAAGAGCTTTGCTAGATAAACAAAATTTGGTAGGCGTGTCTATACACCTGAAAGATGGCGTCGATTCAAATTTCGAGCTACGCGCGTAAGTGTGGCGCTAGTAGCGACACTATGAACATGCAAATGAGGTTTGCTTTAAATAAGCGCTGTAAGGTTCGGGATCGTTATTTACAGTTGAGATTTGACGTAGTGGGTTAATGTTAGCCAAGGATGCCTCTGAGAAGACGAAGAAGCCATTATCAACAGCTCACTGAGTTTGAACGAGGTCGTGTTGTAGGGCTACGAGAAGGTGGGTTTTCTTTCCGCGATATTGCTGAAAGACTTGGCAGGAATGTATCCACTGTGCATGAGTATTGGCGGCAGTGGTCAAGGGAAGGTACTGCCTCAAGAAGACCAGGTTCCGGGGGGGGGGGGCACGTGGTACTACTGAGAGGGAAGACCGTTGTATTCGGCGTATGGCTGGGGCTAATCGTACTGCGTCTGCAGCTGAAATTCGAGCTGCAGTTGGCACCACAGTGACACAACGAACTGTTACAAATCGGTTACTTCAAGGACAGCTCCGAGCCTGACGCCGTGTACAGTGCATTCCACTGGCTCCAAACCACTGCCGTTTGCGACGTGAGTGGTGTCAAGCTAGAGCTCATTGGAGGACGGAGTGGAGATCAATTGTGTTTTCTGATGAACGCTGGATCTGCCTTGGTCACAGTGATAGCCCTTTGTTGGTTAGAAGGAGGCCAGGTGAACGCCTGTTAGTGACCTGTCTGCGGCCTAGACACACAGGGCCTACTCCTGGAGTTATGGTTTGGGGAGCAATTTCGTTTGACAGCAGGAGCACTCTCGTGGTTATCCCATGCTCCCTGACTGCAAATTTGTACGTCAGTCTAGTGATACAACCTGTTGTGCTGCAATTCATGAACAGCATTCAAGGGGGGGGGAGGTTCCAACAGGATAAAGCTCGCCCTCACAGCGCTGTTGCAGCCCAACATGCTCTACAGAGTGTCGATATGTTGCCTTGGCCTGCTAGATCACCAGATGTTTCTCCAATCGAGCACATATGGGACATCATTGGACGACAACTCCAGCGTCATCCACAACCAGCATTAACCGACCCTTCATTGACCACCCAAGTGCAACAGGCATGGAACTCCATCCCACAAACTGATATCCGATACCTGTACGGCACAATGCATGCACGTTTGCATGCTGGCATTCAAAATTCTGGCTGTTACACTGGTTACTAATGTACCAACATTTCACATTTGAAATTGCTCTTCTCGCCAATGGCTCTACCTGTGATCTTGAAATTTTAATCAATTAAATATGTTACCGAGACAAATGTATTTCCAAAATTTCATTACTGTACAATAATTTTTTCTTGGTGTTGGGATGTTTTTTCCATCAGTGCAAAGATTCTTTAATTTTAAATTCATTCTTCTAGTAAATTTACTCTTCATATTTAAACATTCATTTTACATTATCTTGATAAATTTATATTAGTTAATGGTTTGTTTGGAAATCTAATTGATAATGTTTTGTTTACTTTTCCCTTTCCTGAATGAGGAAATCGATAAAAAATTTGATATATTAGTTTAGCAGCATTACTTACCTTGCTATCTTTAACCTCCTCAAGCATTAAATTATTCTCGTGGGCTTCTGTTACAATTATAATTTAAAGGTAAAAAAAAAGAATAACATTCCTTTATTAATAATTTCGGAAGTTATACCGGCAAAACCCTAATACCCACTTAATTAATCAATAAGATTCTTAAGAATTTTCTATAAATAGATACATAGTTCAGGGGTGAATTTTCGCACTATAAAGTATGCTTTTTGCTTAATCTGGTAAATTGGAATCAAATAGTTAAAACAATTGTGTCCTAATTCACACACACAAAAACACACTTTATTGATATTTATATTGAGCGAATCGTATTTTAAAGCATGAGTATGTTTTAAAGCATTTCGAAATACATAAATAATGAAATCTAATTCTTATA
The DNA here is from genome assembly GCA_026543055.1 of Argiope trifasciata. NCBI lineage: Eukaryota > Metazoa > Arthropoda > Arachnida > Araneae > Araneidae > Argiope > Argiope trifasciata. Next base: position 8,053,518 of record JAPMOQ010053704.1, on the reverse strand, counting down.
AGAATAGAAAAGTTTGGAAAGAAAATATATATATTTATTTACTTAGAATTGGATGAAGAATGTATATTATAAATAATTAATACAACATATGAATAGTGAAAATAATAATTATTTATAATCATTAAACTCTTCTTGATGATCTTTTTACCTTTACCATTAATATTTATAATCATATTAAGGTGATTTATGATCTTTCAATTCAAAAAGATAATTTTTTTTTGCTGATTCCAATTCAAATCAAAAAGATTTCGAATAAAACTTATTGCGATGAAATTACATTAATTAATTAAAAAGAAAAAAATGCATTGTTCAGTAATTGAAAATTGATTGTTTTTGACGTGAGAGGATATATAAAAATTTTAATGAAAACAGATCAAAGGTAATTTAATCATTTCAAAGTATTTCAATAAACTAATTGAATCTTCTTTAGCTTTATTATGCGTGGAATTTGAGTGCTATAATAAAAATTCACATACGTCTAATATTTCTAATAATTTAAATACCAAATCCAAAACAAATAAAGTATAGTTCAATTTATTTATTCATTACTCAATCAAAATTAATGATAAATGGATAGAAAAATTGTTTGATTTTTTTAGCCATTTGAAAATATAATTAAAAAGGTATCATACGTTTATATTTAGAATGAAGAATAAAATGACCCAAAATTATATTCTTTATCATAGTAAATTTGGAAAAGCGACGTATATTTTTAGAAATAAAAAAAACCGAACCAAACAAAAAATGGATTTTTTTTTCAGTCACTTAATATGAAATTACATTATAGTAGTCCTAAGCCTTTTAAAATTTTTAGTGACCATAATATATTCGGTTTAACTTCAAGTTATAATTATTTAACGGTTTCCTGACATATTAAAGAAATTTAAGTAATCTTTGAAGACTAACCATCGCATAAAATTGAGTCTCCTATTTAATCCTCTTAACACGGTTGCACAGAAATGATCGAAGGAGAGTGGATTCTTTTTAATATTTTTAAATAGTGGCTAAGAAAAAGCGCTTGTGCACTTTAGGAAAATCAAGATTTTTTTTATGTGAGTGGCTGTAAATCAAGGTGCCAAATAATCCTTTTGAATGCATGACTTAATTTTGCTATGGTGATTTTCACCTTTGCAATTAAAGCAAAATCAAATTGACATTTGGTTGAAAACTGTTTTTTAAGATTGATATTAAGATTTAGAAATATACTGCGAGAAGAATTATAATAGTTTGTCGAGCAATTAATCTCATTAATCTCGTTTCAGTTGACTCTAAATTAGCGACTCTTTGAGTCATTTATTATTACATTTACATTTTCCATAATCATGAGAACGTACAATTCGCTACCAGTTTAACTGCTTATTTGTTTAATTACTTTTGAATGTAATCATCATATCAAAATTTTAATTAAAATTTTTAAAAACTTATTACACTACTAAAAATGATAAAATTTCACTTCATAAACACAGGAAAAATTGTATAAATATTTGCATTTACCCTATATACATACTATAAAAATATCCATATAACTTATGCATCACTTTAATTATAGTAACTTAAACGCTTCGCTTACTTTAAATGACTTGTAGTTAAAATAACACGTACTTCAAGTAGTTTCATATAAAATATCAAATTTAGACAAGACTTAAGAAGAATTTGCTGTGAAGAAAATTTTATGCAATGAAATATTTGCATTTAAACTCTTCTAGAATAATAAATACACATGTTTAAGTAGTTAAGGAATTATGTTATGTATTCATTTTTTTAAACTCCGAAAATTATCTTTCTTTATTTTACAACACATTTTATTCGAAACTTTTATTAAATGTCAATATATATATATATATATATATATATATATATATATATATATATATAT
>JAPMOQ010053704.1:8012819-8051242 GCA_026543055.1 Argiope trifasciata | reverse complement strand
TATATATATATATATAACTACTTAATTTTCTGCTTAAGAAGACAGGAAGAAAACAAGAAGAAGGATTTAAGGTGATAATATTGTATGTAAAATAACTTCTATTTGCTTCATTTTCATTCATTTTCCTCCATTCAAGTTCTCATTTCCATTTAACCATTGAATTCACATTTTAAAAGATTACATTTTTGTACTTCATTACTATTGTTAACATGACTGTTGACTTACCTTGACAAAGAATTCTACTGTAATCGACAACATGAACCATTTTAAAAAAGTATGAAAATGAATTCACAATATATAAAGAAAATTAATAAATACAAGGAAAATAATACAGGCCAAATAATATAATAAATATTCATTTAAAAGTTTGGTCAAGTTATGGTGTTGTTTCGTGGAGATGTGGACGGAGTTAGTTATTCCACATTTGTACTGCCATTGCTTAAAATATATCGGGGGAAAAAACCAGCTTAATTACGATTCAAGTCTTCAAACGGTTGCATTGCTGTTGCAGTTCAAATGAAAAATAAATGCAAAGCGACCGATTCTTCACAGGTTCAACTGCAATACTTTAATTCATTTTGTTAAAAATAATTATTTTCACGAAATTTTTGGATTTAATTTCTTATTAAAGTTGTTTCAGACGACAGTTTAATTTGTCTGGGTTATTTCAAATGAATGAATCATTGGGGAATTACAGTTTGAAATTTCAATTATTTGTTGAGTATTTTTTCCTTTATTTATGAATCAGATTATTTTCCCTTTATTTATTACCTGGGTTTCAAAATCGGTAGCGAATTTGATTTTTAGATTTCATTTGAGCGATAAAACCCTTAATGCAAAATTTTTGAATTTCCGATTTTTAAAATTGTTTCGTTAATATGACTTTTGAGAAATATTGGTTTATTTTTAATTAAAAAAAGTATTTAATGATAGTAAGCAGTATCACAATCCTTTAAATTAATATTTTGAATTATTTTAAATATAAATAATTACAATGAAAAACATGTATGATAACGAAAAAGGTAAAAAAAAATATACATTATCAGAATCATTAAAACCTCTAACACGTTTGTAAATTTAAAGATTTACTACAAATCATTTAAATTTATTCATAATAACACGGACAATTCATGCATATTTCTTCATTTAATTTATATCATATGCAAAAAAATTAATTTGAATTCAGTCTTTTTTGTTATTATTATTAGAAAAAAATCCTTAAAGTGAAAAAAAAAATCCTTTCATATTTTAATACTCATTAGCTCATTCAACTAATTAATGTTTTTAATTCTGTTTTCATTTTCTTTTTAAGAAGTGTTTTTACAAAATGATTTTTTCAAATGTTGTTTTAATATTTAAGAGTTTTATAATCCTCATTTTTTTCAAATAATTATTGATATTTTTAATATTTTCTATAAATTTTAACTGACGTAAATGCTTGACATTTTTTATTTATGCTTTCATTCTTTAGACAAAACTTGTTTATGATAAATTAATAATTTTATATGCATATTAATAAAATTGAATTATCGATTTAGGAAAGATTGCTTTGAAATTATTCGCTGTAGAATATTATTAACAACTCCTGACAAAAATAGGATTTTAATATTTATAGAAGAAAAATTATTTATGAGATTATAGAAGAAATTGTATTTGAAATGTTAATGTGAACTTAAAGATCATAGTTTATATAGTATTTGTTTTTTTAATTAAATTTTCCATTTTCAAATATAATTTCTTATTATAACATATTTTGCATTCCCTTTCATTATATAAATGAAGCAAAATTTGTCTGATATTGATAAAACATATTTATGTTGCTTTAAATACTAAGAGGATGATGGATTCAATACGGATTTTATAAATATTTCTGTCATATATTTATAATTTCTTATACATACATATCAAAATAAAATTAAATAATACCCTTATGAAATTAATTTCAACTAAATGTATAATTTAGAAATTAATTCATTGTTTATATTGCTTATATATTGAAAACCTTGAAATTATTTTATTTTCAATTAATACTTTTTAAATACAAATAACACAGTGAAAAAATATAAAAAAACTAAATTAAATAATAAAAAAGAATAAATATTTATTTAAATATTGTTTCAATGAGAATTATTTAATAAGAAAAACCATTTTCATAAAAAATTTGACATTTATTATTATTTTATGCTTCTAATTTTATCATTTTTCATAATTGTTCAAAAAAATTAGGAGAATGGCAAAAATACATGACCCTTATTATTTTGCTTCAGCTAATTATATGTAAATTACATTTGTGGATATTATACTGTGCTTTCGATTACCAGTATTGCTGTTATACTTTTACTGATAATAAATTTAATCATTTTTCTCACTATTTCAATTGCTTTATTTGATTTATAAATCTATTTTACATGAAATGAAAACTTTTAAACTTTTTAGAAAAAAAACCCTTATCTGATTACGGAGTTAAGAAGAAATGTCTTATCGCACTCTTTCACTAAATAATTATTCCAAATTGGACTTTTCAAAGTATAATATAGAATTATTTATAATAAAAATATAATTTTTTGTTGCTACTTGTTAAAAATTGTTTCTTTGTAAATAAAGGATTGCATAATTATTTTCTTTGCTTTATATTTAAAAAGCGTCTTTGTATGCCTTATTTTATGGTGCTATTTATTTATTAAAAATTATTGTTTTAATTTTTTTGATTTGGCATGCGGAGAAATGTGAAGTTTTAATTTATGATTTTGTGCTGAATTCCATGGAAAGTTTAACTATACAATTCTTTTTATTTAAAATATAGTCGGAATATTTTTTCAGTGTCAGTTTTATTTTTATATATAACTCCAAAGAAGAAGAATTGAAATATATTATGCAAATATCAAAATCTGAGTGCGTATATCTCAGCTATGGTAATATAAGTCGATTAATATTTTAAAAATTATTCTCATCGTATTACTTTTATTTTTGCCATATCTTTTACTTTTTTTATTTTAATATGCCCATTTTCTGACATACTACTTAAAAAAATAATAATAAATATTTTGTACTTATTTCATTAATTACTTATGTTTAAAATGTTCATAATCCCGTTTAAAAGAAAGTAAAAGTGGATTAACGATTACACCATTTACAGTTGATATGTTTCCTACGCTTCATAGAAATGATCATAATTTTGAAATTTTTGAATGCTTATACAAAAATTTCGTTGTAATTTCCCACAGTAGTATCTTTAAAAATCCTAATTAACTCAATCGTATATTGCCAAATTGTACTCTTGACTCCAGTTTGCGCTACTGAACAAACAAGAGACGTTCATTATGTCTTAAATCGCTGACAACGGACTAGTAAAGTGCTATAAGTAACAACAACAACCGCAGTTTTATTATACTAATAAAACCATGCACCATGAATAAACAAATCAGAATTAAAGGGAATTACACATGCATACAAGTTAATATGCATACACTGGGTATATCAGATTTGCTGAATAATAAAAAAAACAATGTTAAACGAAACAAGAAAACATAAAATAAGGCATTAAAGCATAATCGAATTATATATATATATATATATATATATATATATATATATATATATATAATTCGATAGCTTGCTAATCAACCGAAAGCATATTTTCAACCAACAAATAGCTAAATCTTTCAGTGTCAACGGTATTAGAATTGACTATACGATGAACAGCTCATTTCCATGTCACTGTGTTCCTTTTATAGTTTCCGAATGGACAAAACTTTTACTAGAAGGAGAAATAATTTTGATAGCAGTCCCAGTTTCCCAAATGTGCAGAGGATTTCTTAGAAAGAACATCTGTCTTAACTGCGAGACCCCTAACGTAAAAATCGTTATAATTATTGTACTTTCTATAACATCCAATTTTTATACATTCAAACTATGGTATCTATTCAGAATATCAGGGCATTCTTCTTCTTTACTAAGCATCTAATTAGCATTGAATTTTCATTGATTTTTATCAATTTTAAAATATCAAATATTAAAAAAAAACATTTTTTTCAGTATTACTATTTTTAGTGAAATATATAATATTATTATTGAATTTCGATTAAATACATGCCTAATATAATTTATGTTCTTTATATTTTTTGACGTCAAAATATTTATTTGAATTTTTTTACACTATATGAATATTCCTTTTTTGATTATTTTTTACTATTTTAATAAATTTATAAGTTATTTTTTATCCTGCTTTTAAAAACTTTATTAAGTACTTTAATTTTTATCATACGAATCATTTGCAAATTGATCATTTTTTATTTGACATAAAATTCTCTTGTGGAATGGAATAGAGTAATTACAAAAACTATTCTGATAAAAAACAAAGAAATTGCCTTCAGATCCTTTCTAAGTTAAAAAAATAAACGGATAAACAGTTCGTTAGGATTCGAGTCGTTCAACAGGAAACAGTCTTTACTTTTTTATCATAAAAAAAACTATCAGGTGGGTTTTCTTCCAGAGAAAACAAAGCAAATATCGAAGGATTGGAAGTTTTTCTCAATAAAGAATTTTTATTCTCAACTGGAATAAATATCTCTGAAAATGTAAACGAAGATCATTTCTATAAAAAAGGAAGAATTAAATTAAAGGAGATAAATCCTTGCAAATTATAAACTTTTAGAAATGTTTTTCTTTCTCCGTGTTAGTTCAGCCATGCGAGGAAAATTCTTCTTACGGTAAACACCAATAAATAAGGTAAACATTCTATGGAAACAAAAGAAAACCAGATGATTTTTTTTCTTCTTTAAACTGATATAGCAGGAAATTACAAAAGGAATAACGAATTCCTGTTGATGGATAAAAACAGAGTCATAGAAATTGTCGCGTGGTATATAATTTTCTAAACAAATTAGGGATAAGTAATTTTTTTTGCTTAAAAAGGGATTGTTTATGAACATATGAGTGAATTTAATATATGCATAGACGAAGTCCAAAATCCGAATGAAATTTGATATATGCTGTTTTAAATTTATGCAAAATGATAGAATTATCCTTGTAAGGAAATAAAATAAAAAGTGAAAAAAAAAACATTATTTGCAGAAATTTAATGAAAGTATTAGAAAAATCGACTTTTCAAAAAACTCCTTTTGTGAGTAAGAATAAATGCATAACAACAGCTTTGTATAAAAACATACAGAATGAAAATAGATTCAAACAAAATAAAAATATCTGTGTTTATTTTTTATATATTCAGCAACAATTTAAACTTCACTTATATTTTTATTTTAAATAAAATTTCAAATGTTTCATCGGTACATTTGATATTGTTTATGTAGAGTTTAGGTAGTTATCTATGCATTAATTACATTACAAACATAAACTAAAGAAGCCATTGGAAAAAAGAGTTCTTCCATTTTTTTCATTAGAATTTTAATAAATTGTAGGCATTTTGTTTTAATCAACATGCAATAAACTATCGAATCTATTCTCTATCAGCATAAACCTCGCAAATATAATTGAAACCCACACAAAAAATAATTTTTTCAAACGCATTGTACGCAACGAAGGAAAATTGGGAAATTTAAAAGTATTTCTGTGGATAAGATTCGTGATTTTTGTTTAAGAAAATTTTTGAAAATCGAAAAAGTTAAGTACAATGTTATAAATATTAACATCTGAAAAAAAAATCTTCACAATTTTTTATAATTATAAAAATTTTAATTATTAAATTATTTACTTATTATAAAATTAGTGATAATTGGATTATTAATATTAAAATGACACATTTCCTTGTATGCAAGTGAGCAATTTTAAATCATTGTGATCATTAAACAAGAGTTCAACCACAAGGTTTTGATGAATTTTCATATTAAAGATTTCCTTAAATCATATTTTTTGGGGGAATTATGACATTTTTATTAATAAATACTATAAAACAAAAACAGATTCAGCTAAACTATTGACTATAGACACATAGTTTTAACACAAAATTTATTTCAGACTAAAATTATTTGTTCAGACAAAGGATTGCCTAGACATATTTTCCAACATTTTTCAATCATAACATGTTCTGGTTTAACAATCGTACACTGAATGACAGAGTATCACAGTTACAGTGAAAAAGATATATATATATATTATAAAGACCATGAGTGATGATGCAGTACTGATGATAGTAGTTCTTATGTAACTTGAACATTCAGTAGCGTCAGAATAATTAAAACATTCAGTAACGTCTCTAACTCAGGAGCTCATGAGGATCGAAAGTATAATACTTTATTTCGACTTATGCCAGCTTATAATATATAAACACCTTTGAAAGTGTATGTACTTTTCACAACAATATTTTGACATAGTTTTTACACCAACGTGGCATTCTCCTGGTTATTATATTTTATATATATATCTATATACAGAGAAAGAGAGAGAATTTTTTAAAAAAATTAAATAGCACCAAAAATTTTATATTTTGTTATTAAAAGCTCATTGATAAATATGTCTTTTAATTTCATAAAGGTTTTTGTTCAAATAATTATCAGAAACCATTAAAAAATATTTTCCCATAACATTGTTAAAAATGTGCATTTTCTTGCCCTCTTTTCTCATTGCAAGTAATGGATGATGTTCGAATTTCTGTTTGCTCTCACTCTTCATTCTCTGTTCCAGAAGCGTTTTGAAATTGTGACACTGTCAGAACAAACACCGTTAAAAAGATTGATGTGCTCTCCGCTTTGCATGGACGCTTTCAAAAACGTCTTGCATAAATCTACTATTGCAGTGATTTATATACATTCTTTTTCTAGGGGAGTGGAAAAATTATAAAAATATTTAGAAAAGCCTCCGAAGAATATGATGACATTTGTATCCATAAAAAAATGGAAATGTATTATTTATTGTATTTAAAATATGTTTACAAATTAATCCTTTTTTATGCGGTAGGTTACATTTCTAAAACTAAAAGTGTTCTTTTACACATTCCCCGATATATTTTTCATATATAGGTCATAAAAAATGCTATTGCCTTATTTCCTCCAGGGAAAACTGTAATAAACCACATATATAGTTTTTTTATAATCTTTTGAACGACTTTATTTCAATTTCGACGCATTCATATTCTCCAACTCACTGGTTAATTTACTATACATATTTTAATAAGTATATATAGAGTAATATTTCATTTTCGGAAAAGAGTGTCTTTAAAATGGTAATTTAGATTCTACAAAAGTGTCTATAGGGACTTCAGTTAATCGAATTCGTAAGAACTATTTTGCTTTGGGAAGTTAAAAAGTATTTAATTATTTTCTTTTTTTTTTCTTCTTTCCCCCTAAAAAAACTGGACCTAATCAGAGATTAGAGAAATAAAGTTATATTATAAATTTTCATAAATATTAGCTTTCTATAAATCTTTTCTGGCAATATCTCAGCCAAATTCATTTAACTACAAGCCATTATCGTCATTTGAACTTGAGTTTTCATATTTTTTAAGCACGAATTATTTGAATGATGCTTTTGAATTACTTCTATTTTTCAGTATGTCGCTATATAAAGATAAATTGTCATAATGTTATAAAAATTATTATAAATTAATTAACGTTTTCAATTTTTTTACCCCGCTCGAGAGGGAATTATTTTATAAAGTTTTGTCGCAAGTTTTTACTATCGAATGAAATTTTGCTTCTTACCTATTGTATCAAATAATATGTTTTATGATTGTTGAATTTAGATCTTAAATCATCAGTCTTATAAATCAATATATTATATGTATGATTGATCTATATACACATTGTCTCTAAGAGCGAGAAGGAGAGGTACCAAATGCAATTAAATAATAGCCATCGAAGTACATAACGATATATTTACGCAATGTTCATGATCAAATCACAGACTTTATATTCTGGTTCATAAAACTCAAATAGTAAATCTGAGGTAAGAGCATCCGATATCGCTAAAACATTCTCTCTTTCAAAACTTATACCACATTTTCCTATAGATAAAACTTCCTGTATAGAAAATCCTTTTCTGTTTGGTTAAGTAACATTTATTTTCTAAGACTCTTTCTAGTCACCATCTATTAATCACTTTTCGAAACTTGAGCAAACGGATAGAAGTTAGAAAATAAAAATGTTCTTTAAATTTAATATAGAAATTTATTGGTATTTTTTAGTATAAATAATTTAAACTGAGAATAGGAAACAAGAAAATGAATAGTTTAAGTGAGAAAATATTCCTTTATATTCAGCGTGAGAGATTAGTTACTAATGTGATTTATGAGAAAGGTGTCATCTCATTAAAGCTAAGATAATTAATCAGCATTAGCACTATGCTGATTTCCTACGTTTGGGATCATGAAAGGAATGCTGCGCAATTACGATTGGTGTCTGTGGAATATAACAATATAACAAGAATAAAACACTGGGAGTGATTTTTGTGGGAATTTTCTACAAAGATATAATTAATTTAATGGAGATTAATTCTTCCATTGTTAATTAAGTTAAACTCAATTTTCTGTTAAATGCATTTTATTTTCATCTATCCGATTTCACGTAGCCTTTAATAAATTACCAAATAATTGGTTATAATTGGAGAACAAAAAATATAAAGAATACATAATTTTTTGATTATTTTATACATTTTAGCATTTAGTTTTAAATTCATATCTATAAAACTTACAGAATCTTTGAATATTTTTTCTGAATTTATTATTAAATATCTTCGCTTAAATTAAATACATTGCTTAAGTGATTACGAAATGTTGAGAATATTTTATTAATGCCAACAACACACAACTGCATAGATTTCCCATTTAAGAAGGGAGTTAAAAAACCTGCATAATTTCATTATAACATATATAAAGACAACATAATTTTAAAAAAGCATACAATAATTTTTTTAAAAAGTGACTAAATAAAAAGCATTCTAAGGAGACAAAAGAAGCATATTAAAATTAATCGTCTAAGAAGTATATGTAATATAATATTCTTAAGAAATACTGGGATCTTTTTATATGTCTTGGTCGATGAAAAAACAATCCTTTAGTAGTGAACAATGCCTTTTACTATGAAAGAAGATACTAATAAGAAGTTTATAAAGAGGCAGCCCAGACGAATGTATGTAATACACAGCATCACACTATAGCAAACAGTAGCCTAGAAGTAATAATAAGTAGAAATAACAACCATATCACACAAAGCGGCTAGACAGAATTCAGCAAAAGGAGGGAATCTTCGTAGCTTCACTCTGCTGTCACTCCAAACGCCTACTATTCTCCACAGTATCCTTTGACTGTATCTAACTACAGATTCACAACTAAACGACTGGTTAATCCACACACAGCTCCAAGCTTCTTCCTCATTAGTCACCAGTACTCAGCACGCAATTTAATCCAGCAATCGCTTAAGTTCCACACAGCACTTGATCTCTGATGGACTGGTCCTACTATTCTCTTTAGACTCTTTCAACAATTAATTTTGGCTTGAGACTGCCATAGGCTGGTGGAGAAGGATTTGGACAATCAGGCGTACCTCGGTTCCTATTGCCTCAATCGCTAATATTCTGGAAAATTCTATTATTATTTTTTTTCTCCAAAGTTGGAAAATTCGTCCCCAAGTGGTCATTAAATGTGTCGCCAAAGTCTGAGATCATTGATTCAGATTTTGATCATCATCCTGGGCTGATGGTAGAACCGTCTTTTCAGTGTTTGAACCAATCAAATCGGAAGAAACATCACAGATTTGTAATAAAATGAAAAGGCAGAATCTATATTTAACCAGAAACTGTTATATACGATATAAACGAACCTTTATTCAATTTTAATAAAAATTCAAATTAATAATACTTTAAAATATATTTTCGACAGGGAATTATGCAGAAAACATTATCGTGTATAATTAATAAATGAGTTTTGAATGAATATTGAAAAATTCAATAAATATAGAATGGTTTTAAGGAACCTTTTGGCGCTTTTATTTAAAGGAAACGGAGCATTTCTTTTCTCTCACAAATAATACTATTTTTTAAATTAAAAATATTGTTTCTGAAGATAAATCTTAAAAGAAAGTATAAACTTTCACAACTTTTATCAAAGGCATACCTTCTATTTTGTTACATGAATAACTCGAGATATTTTTAAATAAGTCAAAACTTCAAACCTTCAATAACAGCAACATATAAAAAGGCAAGACGGAAATGACAAGAATGTAAGTAATTTTATCTTAACATAAACAATTCACTATACTATTGAAAAATAGAAATATTTCCCAAAAACAAAAAATATATAGCAAAATATGGTATCATTAAAAAATTGCTTTTGAGCTTTCCTCAGAAAATTCGTTCCGACATTGGACATTCACATTCCCCAGAGAATATAGGCAAAGCAGTTTTTTTAGCTCCAACTCAAATAATCTCACATGTAGAGTGTCATCACATACAAACACGCACACTTATTGCTAATGAAATTGATAGATTTATAAGACCTAGATATGGTAAATATTAATACAGATTACAGTATTGCTATCTATATCTACAGTTTAATTATCAATCAATACATTTGATTGATAATTAAATTTAATTTTAATTAAAATTGATTTTAATTCTATAGAGTAATGTCTACTGTCAAGGAATGTAAAAGGACATCCGATTCCCAAAAGAAGAGTAAAACATTCTTTTAAAAATCAATTAAAATGCTGGGATAATGTTTATAGTTACATGAAATTTGGTGATTCAGTTAGGTATACAATACTAATGAAATCCGAATACTATCTATAATTTATTTAACAAGATGTATTTAATAAATAAATAAAATTGCCTTTAAATAATAATAATTTAAACTTCTATTTACTTTGATATATATTTTGTTTTTTTATGCTGTTCTTGTCATTGAATTCAACTGGAATAAAATAAATTTTCGCTTGTTTGAAAATATGGAATATAGCCCCCCAAAAAATCAAAAGCTTCGAAAGTATAACATGCAATGATTAACTGTTTAATTTTTTTTGTTAAAATGCATGAGATAAAAAAGTACTAGATTATGTATAATTTTTTCTGGCTCACATATAACTTCATCGAAAATTCAGAAAATTTAGAATATTCAGAACTTTTAGAACAGAACTACTTTCAAAAATAGAGAGCAAAATATTGTAGAACATATATAAAATAATTAGGTGTGTATTTTATCATTGCTTCAGTAAACTCAATGAATTAATCTGAAATTAATTTCATCAGACATCCAAATTATTATTATGTATTTTACAATGAAATTAAATCTTCTACCTAAACAAAATAAGAAACTAATATTGTAAAATCCTTATTTTAAATAATGTCTTATTTCAATTTTCTTAGTTTTTAGTCTAACTTAAATGACTTTCTTTTTTTATATAAAAACGTAATTAATCCTTTTAATTAACATTTTTCTTTTCAAGAAAAATGGTAAATTTTTAACTCACGAATCTTGGAATTTTTATTAAGCTGAATTACTTAAAATATGAAAAAATTCTTAACTATAATCACGTCGAAAACTGTTATTAACTATAAATTAACCAAGACACGAATTTATAATTTTTTAATCCTAAAGTATATTGTAGGTATTTGAAAACTATGTTTACATCTCACTTAATAAGTGTATTATTACAAGCATTTTTCTGTAAAATGAATAAAAATATTTTCCTAATTTTTATTAAAAGTTGATGAATGACCTATTTATTTCTAGTCTTTTTACATTTCCATGCAAATGTCTGTTCTTCATTAACAAGCCATGAATTTTTCATACATTTTACATTAAAATTTGAGCGTGAGCGTTGATCTATGTTGCAGTCGAATGATGCATTTGACTGTCACATTTAATGAAAAAATTTTATTAATACAAATATTTAATTTTTCATCATTTTATATTCCGCAAGATGATATCACTCTTGAATATGTAAGTATTCCTAAAATATATAAATTATCATTTCAAAAACATATTTTAAACTTTTAATTATTTTAGATATTTTCTAAGAATTTAACTTCTTTATTTAAAGTTTATTCTTTATACATTCCTTTGTGAGTAAAAAGTGAGGAACGTATATGCGTTTATCAATGAAGTATTTTGGGAGAGGTACAGGACTACAGTTTCATCAAGAAATATCAAATTTGTAATAGATATATTTTGGAAGAAGTGAATGCGCAAGGAAAAACATTTTTTTTTTAAATTTCTAATAGGAAATTTTATAAATTAAAACTAAACAAAATTTAAGATTAATTTCATTACAATTTTTTAATGCGACAGCAAAAAAGTGATTTGTGTATCATTTGAATGTTTTATAATGATAAAAAGTTGATAGTAGTGCAAATTTTTCATGGTTTTTATTTCACTTTTACCAAAATATAGCATACTTGCAGTAACTTTCAATTACTTTTCATCGTTTCATTAAGTATTTAACTGTATTTATTTCAAGTATTGTTGAAAAATAAGGAAGAAGGATTCCGTTTAATTGCACTGTAGCTTACATAATGGAAAAGAAAGGAATGTTAGAGTACCGTGAATGTTAGTTATAGATGAATCGAATAAAGTTATTCAGTTATTACTATTCTTCTGTAAATGATATTACGACATCATCAATCTGATGTTTATAAGGAAAGTTCATGCACATAATTGATTAAATATGAATTAAAATATAATAAACATTAATGCTGTTTATTTTAAAAAGGGAGATATATTCTCTTCAAGAAATCAAGACACACAACAAATGTAACTGAAATGAAACACAAAGACAGCAATTGGTGTGCAAATGCTGAAAAGTTTTTTAAAATTACAATATTTTGTTAAAATTTTGTTTGGTAAAAACACTTTAGGTATTTCAACATCCTTAACTTTCCTCGATCTATGTATAAATTTCATGCTGTGGGCCTTAACATGAGAGATTATTGCATATTTGATCAGAGGATTTTTTTTTTCCTTTACTTTGTGTAAGCAACGAATCCACGTGCATTTATAATTACACAAGAATTGATATACAGAATGTTCGAATAGTATATCTACATTTAAAAAAGTAAATAATAAATAAATAAACATGAATTTTTATTCACGGGTTTTTATACCCTAAAAATGAAAGATCAACATTTCTTTTTAATGAAATGTAAACTAGATGGTACTGTATCTACAACTTTCCAAAACTTCTTCCAAACTGCTTCACCACTAGTACGATCTCAAATCGCAGCATGATTTATGGAATTTAAATATTGAACAAAGGTACATCTTACTACTGAAGGTAGACAAATTTTCAAGATCTACTATTTATAATTGGAGGATTTATGTCTGAAGATAGATTATTGTCAAAACCAAAATTCAGCAGCCCTATTCTGGCATTGCGGTGGCGTTACACGAATTTATGGATGCTCTTTTCGTAGTCTTTGTAAATCGAAATAACAATACCAATTGTACATGCGTAATGCATAAAAATTTAAGGCTTTGGGCTTATAATCTTGAATTCTTGTATGAGTTAAATCCTGTTGATAAGCTTCGAAGTTGAGTTGAATATCTACAAAAAAAATGTAACAAAAAGGGAGAAAGGTGAAAGTTTTGTACCTCGTGTAATGTTTACAAATTATACGCCCTTTTACGTATCTTTGATTGTTAATTGAAATAAACTCAAATATGATCAAAGGAAAGTATTCATGGCTTTTGAGGGAAGCCAGGGACACCCCTAACGTAAACTTAACATGTAGTGTGATTTATTACACCGTTGAATAATTGAGCCTTTTTTTTACGCTTCATACTTAGGTAACTTGATATGCTTGGAAATTTCGCATTTCCTTAAAAAGAGAACTTGCAACCCAATACCATTTTTCAGTTGGATGGGACATCGTTACTCTAGAATTTGGAAAATACTCGAAAAGTTTTAGGAAAGTTCACTTGGTGACGAATGGGCACATTAAGTCCAGTACCTTGGTTACTCAAATCTCCTGATATAACATTTTTTTTTCTTATTTTTATGAGCTATTTTAAAATATTTTTTCAGCAATTTCAATTCATGACATTGATGTATTGACAATCCGAATTACAGTGGTCATTCAGATTGTTTATCCTACAATGTTTCTTAGAATAAGCATATAAATATCGTATAGATAATGTGTGTTACGTGCGGCTAATGATGCTTACATTGAAATAGTACAATTAATCTTTGCTAAAACAAATTCTTTAGGGAATGCAAAAAGCAGTAGATGAATAGTATAGTTGGTTTATTTGTAGTTAATTTTTGAAAGTGTAGAAAATTTTTCGCCCTAAATATATTACTTCAAGTGAATAATGAATATTTATGTAGGCACAGTTAAAATTCAGCTTTAAATACCTATTAAAAATCGAATTTATTTCAGTTTCACTATAATCCACAAATTAACCGGCATCTGCCCATGAAACTGTTTCATTCATTGCTCTTCCCCTTCATCAACCTTGAGGTTGGAATAATTACTTGGAAGTTAGTGACGTTTGACTTCTTTCTATTTATTAGTTTTAGCTACAATTGTTTCCAAACAAGGGGAGCAGCTTCATAATCATATTATATCATATAAATTTCAAATCTCATGTCAGGACTTCTATTCAGCATTCAATAATGAAGCCATTTCTTAGCATTTGCATAATTTTTGTGTCATTTGAGTGCGGTAGGGAAAGCTGTTAAGAAATGATAGGATTATACGAAATAACCCACCAATTAGGAGTTTCCAATCTTCAATTTTTCAGCTATTCATTAAATCAATTTATTAAAAAATTTAATAAAAACTAGTGAAAAAAATAACGATCGTCAAGCCGGTATCATTAAATATAGAATTGAATTTTAAAGAACTAAAGAAAAAACTTTGTCGATTAGTTGATCAGAAGTCTTGTCTCCACTTGATTTTTAACCAATCATATCTTGATTTAAATCTTGCTTCTTTAAAGATGAAATGTTTTTATGGTCTTCAATAACCAGTATCCAAACTCTAGCTGTCTAATAGAAGATGGCAAATATACATTCACAATGAAATCTATTTCAATTTAAGATAAAATTATATGGTATATGGTGTTAATTTTCTTTTCTTATAATCACTTACAAACAGTGTCAATAATTTAAAATTAAAATTTCAATGAATTTTCAGTGGTTAAATAATTCTTATTTCTAAAAATATGGTCATCTGTATTTAAATCGTCAGTTTATAAGAATATAAAGTTTTGCTAATTATAAACTTAATTAAAAAATTCTTAAACTTAAGTGGAATATTTAATTAAAAAATTCCATAAGTGCGATCATGAAATAAAAATGTATAATGAATTGCATCAGATGTATTAAATGTTTAACAATATCACCATATTGGAACTACTTTAGAATCTTAATACGAAAATAATAAATAAATGCTAACATTGACATTGCTAAAATTCAATTTGCAGAGCTTTTGACTTTACCTTTATCAGATAATTATAAATATCATATTCCTGTCTGCACCGTTTATTTAACCTTTACATTTCTTCAAACCCTCGTAGACAAACATTTCAAAATTTAACATCGTCTCAACACTTAAGACAATAGTTAAAAGCACGAATGTCTTTAAATACCCCGAGCCAGATTATTCTATTTACTCGTCTTTCGCAACTCCTTAACTAAGAGGCTCTTTACACTTGAATTTTAGACGAATATCTGCTCTGATTGTTAAAGACGAACTTCTAGAAAGTATCAAGTATAGTCGGCAGTGACATTTCAAAGAGAAATGGTGCACGAGAATTTCTGGTGAAAACAACAGAGAAAACTCAACCACTTGAAATATTCACACACGTTTATCTATAATGTAGCTACAAACAGTTTCGTACTAATTGTGTTTACCTTAAATGTAGCTTTAGAAGTGGTTAGGTGGAATGAATTTCTGCAGTGTTTGGGTTAGTGTGTTTTAATGTCTTTATTTTATCTCTTTTTTTGGTGCACGTGATTTTAAATTATTTTAGAATATAAAATATCGTCAGGAAAGAAGAAAGTAAGTTAGGTCGATTGTATTAAGAAGTAGAACCTTAATTTTTTATTCATCTCACAGACACAAATGAGTTGAAAGTTTTAATAATCATAGTGTTTTTCAAATTTATATGCTCATATTTATATATAAATTATCATTCTTTTTTTTCTCAAAAATTCTACATATTTCTATGACATGCAGCCAAAAAATCTTGTCTAAAGTATTTAGTCAAAATAATTCAGAATTGATTTTCAATAAAAATATTTTAAAAAAATCTTACAGCTAACAATAATATAATTCCTGTTTTTTGTCGATAATTTTTTATACAAAATTATGCAGGAGGTAGTTTGGTGTATGGAAAATGCATTTTAGATAAAATGGTATTAAATCGTGATGCTAAATATATTTGCAGCTGGATTTATGAAATATATCACGTAATCTTCATTTGAATGTTCAAAAAATATTATACTTTTATCACAAAGACTTTTCTTATTCCGATTCTGTATCATAGGTATATATAAAGCCAAACTATATAGTTATATTGTTAATTGTAGTTAATCATTTCTAAGTAATGTGGAATATTGATTGTATAACGTGTTTGTTATTGAAAGACTAATTTTTACCAATTTTAACACTTTGAAGAATTTTTGATTCTGCAGAATACACAATAAAATTTAAGACAAGAAGGATTATGATATACAGGGTTATAAGTATCGGAAAATTATATTTTATGATAATAAAAGCTGCAAGACAATATGCATTTAATAATATGAATTAATTTGTTCGGAAATGTATTTTAATATGATATATAATCAATAACATAATTGGAAAAATCAAAGAACAGTGAAATTCTTTTAAGTTTTTTCACTAGATGAAATCAGAAAAAACTTATTTTCACATTTAAAATTATTCATTTGCAAATTTAAGAGATTACAATGGTAAACATGTAATAAAAGTAGCTGATACAATACAAGTAAAAGTAGTAAATGCTCAAATTCGAATTATTGTAATTAGAAAATGTTTAATGTTTATAAATTAATTAATTATTTTTATAAAAAATATCTGAATAAAAAATGATGATGAATTTTTTCCAATAGAAAAGCAATGAATAGTCATAAAAATCTCAGCATTTCTTGTAGAAACTTACAAGTGTGCGAAAAAAATATTCTACTACGAAACAAAAATGAAAGTATGAGCAATACAGGAAATTGGAAAATAAAAATAATGAAACCATTTTGCTGTGTAAATAAAAACTGGGAAAAATATAGATTCAAAGAAAGAAAGTGTAGGGTAAAGTCTCACTCACTAGATTCATCTTTATGCAAAAAACATGCATGAATAAAGTATTTTTTTTACATATTTCCATATTTTACATTTTATATATATATATATATATATATATATAAACACTACTTTTACCTTAACGCCAACTTGAATGGTTGGTTGTTAAATAAAAAATTATTCTACAATGTGGTTCACTGATTTTAGAATGCAGTACTTCGAAATTTCATTATGTTTTAACATCCAATCAATACAGAAATTAAAATATTTATTTTTCACTGTAAAAATATGAATTCCCGTTTTTATTCCATTTTCCATCACATAAGCAATATAATTTAGTTCCTGTACCATATTATTTTTATCAGCATAAAGAGATTGTGGAAAGATATTGCTTGATTGTGATGCTGGAACATCTACTTTCTCTTTCAGAGCAACAACATTTGGTAATATGTGTAATGTGTTCGTTTTAGAAAGCTCATAGCATAGGATATTTCCAAAGAAATACTTCTTGAAAAGGGAATCGAAGGTACAGGAAATGAAGCGAAATGAGGTGGAGAAGCATTTGGGCTTTTCGCTTTATTGTGCATCTCCTTTTTCGGAATTTGATTTTCTTCTGAATTCATCCATCATTTCAAATCTATTCATTCTTGATTAAAATACTTTAGAGGATGAATGGAAGTAGCTGTTGGGAGATGAACAATTGTTTCTCGTTCGATTGCATGGATGATTGTCTTTAAAATTAGATTTCTGACCAAAGCATGACATGAATAAAATGTATCTTTGAAATGAGAAAGCCATCGTTTTTTGAAAAATAAATGACAATATTATGCTAATTGGTAAAATGTCAAGAGAAAGGAGTAATAGAAATAAAAATGATTAAACAATTCAAATTGTACAAAAGTGGACAGTAAACATTTTGCCATTTGATTAGAATCTAGAAAAGAGAAAAAACAATAATCCTATGTTATATCAAAAAAGAGATAAAATTTGAACCTTTGTTTCATATATATATATATATATATATATATATATATATATATATATATAATAAAGCTCAATATGTGTGTGTGTGCTGGTACAGCTGCCAAATTTGGTACATGTATACCTTGGAGGTCGGGAATGTGCACTTCAGAGCCCTTTTTTCGAATTTTTAATTATAATTTGAATTCATTAAAATTTAAGCGAAATTTTGACGCTTTCCATTATAACTTCCGAAAGTTTTATTGCACAAACAGGATTTTTACATTAATCTAAAGATAAAAGAATTAGCTTTCTAACGGTATCAGTTTTATAATTTATATCGTTAGCTTCTATTTTTAACGAATTTTTAAAGAAATATTTTAACCATGTTTTTAGCACGTGACTGGATAAAATAAAAGAATGCCAGAAGTTCGAATAAAAAAAACTATTATCGCAAAATAAATCTAAAGAAATGCAACTTTTACCACGTGACTGGATAAAATAAAAGAAATATAAAATGTGATATTTTCTAAAAAAATAAATGCAAAGCAAAGGATTCTATGATCGTTTGCAATATATAAATAATTAATTTAATAAATCTTCTTTACGATAAACCTGATCGAATTTAGACAGGATATGCATTGGAATCCCGTCTTAATGGCATATTTCTATTATCGTTTGCAATATCTGTATCATTAATTCAATATTTTTTTTCATTATAAAATGTGATAGTTTCTTAAAAAAATAAACGCAAAGCTAAGGTTTCTATAAAATCTGCAAGAGCACGTCAAAGGGAAAAAAATTAGGTTTTATCACCCTGTTGCCATCATTTTGACGGAAGTTCAAATTAAAAAAAAAACTATCATCGCAAATTAAATCTGAAGAAATGTAACTTTTAGCATGTGACTGGATAAAATAAAAATATAAAATGTGATATTTTCTTTAAAGAATGCAAGGCAAAGGATTCTATGATCATTTGCAATATTTAATTCATTAATTGAATAAATTATTTTTATTTATACATGATTGAATTTATGTATGATATGCATTCAAATTCCTTTCCAATGGACAGTTTTTAAAATATTATTAATAGGCATATATATCGTTTAATCCTATTGATTTGATATAAATGAAGTAAATAATTACATTTTATGTAGTTTGAATCAAACAATGCATTTATGAATAATGAGTTTTAGATTTCTTCATACTTTGCTCTGTGAGCCATATTTTACAAAATATTTTTATTAATATTTTAAATAGAAGTTGCTACATTAATCAGTCTTCTAAATCAATCATTAAAACTGACTGGTTTATAAAATTAAAGAATATTATTAAGAGAACGCGTTCTTTCAGAACTTTCAGTCCATCATCTGAAATAAAATATTAATTTCAGGCCAATCAATGCCCGGAGTTACATCAAGGCTAATGAATATGTGATTTAATTGGAAATTTTAGAACCCATTACTCATGGCCAACCAGCTGGTCGCCAAAGACGGCTAGTAGACAGACAGACAGACAGACAGACAGATAGACAGATAGACAGATAGATAGATAGATAGATAGATAGATAGATAGATAGATAGATAGATAGATAGATAGATAGATAGATAGATTAACGGTATAAGCTAAGTAAGAACGAATAGAACATAATAAAATTACAACAAATAAACTGGAAATGGGTTTTAATTATTTTATGCATTTATGGTTGTTTACTTATATAATAGTTTCAATTTCACAATATTTTTCTAAAAAGAACTAACTGGTAATTATGTAAATACTTATGAATTGTTGCAAAGTTTTGTTGGTGTATACAATGATTAATACTTTATAGTTTGTTTTATACACACCTACTACATATTTTCAATATTGATGAAATTCCACAAATATATTTTTCAAGAATAGATCCCGAAACTATCTAAACTTCTTGTAACGATTCAGCTTCTTTCCGGCCTGCTCATGGTGGTTTTTTTTTCTCACGCTCCATAATTGCCAATTCCAGATTGGACTCCTTAATGTCTAGGTTTTATGGCAATGTAATTACTTACAGATGGACAAGTGGAGAACCCTCCTTCTAAAAACAGACATCTAGCCCTTTAAAGGGAAACGAGATAAAGGATCACCCATGCACTAATCGTGTCTGCCACACAAATGTGCAGCCTGCTTTGTTTCCCGTAGTGAACATTCCTGCGGTTAACGGTAGACCACTGAAACTTGCTGAACGACAATTGTAGAATCACCAGCCCAAATGCTCCAATGCGGAGTCGAAGGAAAAGGAGGGAGGGTCGAAGGAAGAGAGAAAAAGGTGAGGTTTTTGGAGAGCCGGGATCGAGACTCCGAGCGTTTGAGAG
Source organism: Argiope trifasciata (assembly GCA_026543055.1). Lineage (NCBI taxonomy): Eukaryota > Metazoa > Arthropoda > Arachnida > Araneae > Araneidae > Argiope > Argiope trifasciata. The sequence continues at coordinate 8,030,729 of JAPMOQ010053704.1, read as the reverse complement.
AAAATTCCACCCGAGGAATTCGATGGATTCCTGGAACTAATCCCGGTACCGGCGCTAGAGTAGACGGCTGGTTAACTGTTTTTGTGAGTTTCTCCGATAGATCTCGAACTATTAAGAAACTCGAACTAAGAAAGAACTATTCTTGTGGTGTTCCACATGTACCTTTTGTTTAATCTAGATAGTATTTTTGTTTGTAACTTAAAGCTGTAATAAAGTATTTAATTGTAAAACGCTACCCTTTATTTCCTCGGACCAAATCAAGACGTTACATTCTAGAGGTACAAAAATATTAATTAATAAATGCACATATCTGGTATTTTAAGTCATAAAATTTCTGAAGCTTTTATCTCAAAGAAAATTTTTGTAAAACACTTTCAATGATACTAATTTCTCTTCGTATATGCTTTCTCTAGCTTTGATAATCTTAAAATCAATTTAATAGAAATCTAAAATTATCCAAAAAGTGGTGGCGAAAACAAAAAAAAGCCAGAGTAAGTCAAGAAGTCTTGAGTTCATATCTGCAACGCAGGGCGGTGATGGAAGCGCTCATCAAATATGCAAGGCTGCATTGCACATGAATTGAATTCCTGATCTTTCTATTAAAGAATGACACTCAACAGCGCTATTCGTCTATCAAAACCAATGACAGTACTATTATTCATTGAATACAGCTAATCATTTACAATGAATAATATATGAATGATATCACATTTCAAATCAGCATATTCAAAATTTAATAATTTTATATCCATTTGCTCTTTTCCATTCACTTGGTTAATGAAAAAAATAAGTGTGGTATGAATCACTCTGTACAGACTTTTCATTAATATAACAATAAAAATATGTATTTAGAGTCGAGCATATGGGCGCCTTTTACAACTATGGCATAATATAGTGATTTCGAATCAAAATTTTAGTATTAGTGATGTAATTCTTATGTTATTAGTTATGTTCATGCTTTGATAAAGGTGAACAGTTGTATTATCAGTGATTATGATTATAGAATCTTGCTATGAAATGATGAAGATTCTCTCAGAAAATGATCGGAAACCCCAACATGTGCGATATCATTTAACGAACGTAATAGGCATTTTCGATTCTGCATTGCTATTTGATTCTGAGCAATCAATATATACCTATTTTACTTAAAATACTCACTAAATTATTCACTATAATCACTTAATACAGTGTTTCTCAACCTTTTAGTATTCACGGCCCAATTTTCAATCATAATTTTCATCGCGCCCCCCTTCCCCACCGCACATAATAAAATGTATACAATAATAATGTATTTTGAGTATTTTGGCGCTAAACCTACACTACAACCTTAATTTTAAACTTTACAAATTACCAAGAATACGGAAATTTATTGATATTTTTCAACACCGATCCTCATCATTGAAAAAACAAGAATCCTATGCCTTTTTATTGCTCTTGCGTCTCGCCATGTCGGGTATTCTCACGGTTTTGCGAGAAGTTTCGATTTGTCTGGAATTTGTCTGGTCAGCTTAAAAGTTAAGTTAGGAACGTGCGCAGATGTGAACAAATGTTTTCTCATAGGGAGAAGGAGAAAGTTCTATGACGCCAATTTCAATTTCAAACAATCATATTCGAGTCGATCCTTCTATCGCTATTGAATTTATTCTTAATGTGCATGTTATATATTTTTACGTGTAATTGTAATTCACCCTATTAAATATACACGGCATCAGACTTATGCAGAATCATGGAAAAGTTTTTAACCCTGCACAGGTCGCGTGGATTACAATAGTAACCTTAAGTGAGTTTGATGTTTAAAAAATAGTTAAGAAGTGCCTTGTTATGTTTAAAGTTGATTCACTATTTTGGAGTTTTATTTTGATTTGAAAATGAACTATAATTGTAATCCGCTTGACCTTTTACGTGACTTTATAGAGCGCGACCGGTGCAGGGTTAAGCGGGCGTAAGCGAGCATTAGACGATAGACAAGCATCAACAAGTACACAGACGAGCGTGGTTCCGGAAATAAAATCAAAAAAATGTTCTCAAGAATAATTAAATTTTGGGTTCACTAATACTGAAGTAAATGAAGAAGAAAGGCCCCTGTGTATTATTTGCTCAAAAATGTTGGAGGCAGACAGCATGAAACCTAATAAAATTAAACGGCATTTGGAAACGCTTCATAGTGAGTACGTAAACAAACCCAGAGAATTCTTCGAGTTAAAATCATATGAAAAGCAAAAATCATTGTTTAAAAAAACTTTGTGAATGAAAAAGCTTTAATTGCCTCTTACAAAGTTTCATATAAAATAGCCAGATGTAAAAGGCCTCACCCTATTGGTGAAGAGCTTATATTGCCAGCCGCAATTGAGATTGTAGAAATTATGTTTGGAGATAATTTTGCAAAGCAATTGCAGTCTATACCTCTTTCAAATGATACTGTTGCCCGTCAAATTGTTGATATAGCTGAAGATATAGAGTGTCAGCTTTTGTCGAAGTTACGTGACAAATTGTTTTCAATACAATTCGATAAGGCAACAGATAGTAATAAAGATGCTCATTTCATTGCCTATGTTAGATTTTGTAATGATTTGTGAGTAGTAGAAGAATTACTTTTCTGTCAACCAATAGAACTCAAAGCAACAGCACTAGCATTATTTGCTATCTTAAATGATTTTATGAACGAGACAAACATAGAATGGAAAATTTGCGTCGGAATATGCACCGATGGTGCTCGTTCTATGTCCGGAAGATTCCAAAGTATTCAAGCACTTGTGAAACAAAAATCGCCACAGTGCATCTGGACACATTGCATGATCCACAGAGAAGCTTTGGCTTTCAAAGAAATGAGTCATGGTTTGAATATTGTGTTAACTACGGTTGTAACCGTAGTAAATTATATAAAAATGAGATCCCTGAAATCGAGAACCTTTTCCGCACTTTGTAAAGACATGGGTGCAGTACATTCAGCGTTACTATTTTAGTGCGAGGTAAGATGGTTATCACGAGGGAAATTTGTTTATGAATTAAGAGAAGAAATCGCCGTTTTCCTAGAAGAGGAAAACAGACCGGAAGCTGAGAATTTTCGTGATAGTTTATTTGTGATGAAATTGAGCTAAATGGTCTACATATTCGAGAAATTATTTGTGATGAAATTGAGCTAAATTGTCTACATATTCGAGAAATTAAATAACTTGAATCTTCAACTGCAAGGAGCAAATACACATATATTTGATACGAGTGATAAAGTTAATGCTTTTTGTTGGAAATTGGAAATGTGGAGCAGAAATTTAAAGCAAGAAAACTTAACAATGTTTGCAAATTTGAATGATTGTGTAAAAACTTACAAGGCTGAAGAACAACATGTAAAAGTTGTTTTTGTAACCATTTAAAATCATTTAGCAATGCTAGCAAAGAATTTTAAAAAGTACTTTCTTGCTGAAGACAAACTGGTATCAAGTTACAAGTGGGTGAGGGATCCATTTCAAAATGCTCCCGAAGGACTCTCAATTGAAGAGAAAGAAGCCTTCATAGACTTCATGGCAAGCGGCGAAACCAAAAGCAATTTAGTAATAAATCCCTCTTTGAATTTTAGGCAGGAGTGGATGATGAGTTTTCTGCTCTAAAAACAAGGGCATTTCGCATTCTACTACCATTTTCAACATCTTACCTTTGTGAAAAATGATTTTCTCCGGTGGCATCTTTGAAGACAAAATATAGATCTCAGCTAAATATAGATAAAGAACTGAAAGTGTCTATTTCTAATATTAAACCCGCCTTCGAAAAACTTTGCTCTGCAAGACAGGACCAAGGAAGTCACTAATAATTATTAAATTTGTTTTTAATTTACTAAGTTGTTATAACTTAATAAGTTAATTATTAATGTATCGAAATGTATTTTGTTTTGTATGTGTGTGTGTTTATTTCCTTTCAGTCACTTAATCATTTTTTAAACAACATTTTCTCTTGGATATCCTTGCGCCTCCCCATCAGTGTGCTCGCGCCCCCCTAGGGGGGCGCGCCCCACAGGTTGAGAATCACTGACTTAATATACTCATTAAAATAAGCCACCAATTTATATTTACCTCAGCTCTACTACTGAGACAGAAATTGATTAAATAATATTGGAGGAAAAAAGTTAATTTTGATATATTTGAAATAGACATGCATTATTGCTCTATCTGTTTTGCTCTTATTACAATATTTTAACACTCTTTCTGCCATTTTTTTACTATTGTAAAAATGGCTCTGTCAGTTTCATGTTCGGCATGTGCTAAATTCTAAAAGGACGCGTTTCACTGATTAATGAAATAAATGCATATTAAATATTATTATTTCATCAATCAGTGCTATTTTTCATCTATTCATACCTAAATTTTTATATTCATATGACAATTGTAAAATGCAAGTTTGAATTTTATGATAGATTTTTTTTTTTTGCATTCTATCATATTTTTTGAAACATTTAAATTTTAATCAGGCAGTATTTTTCCTTCAATCTGTTTCTAAAACTCATTCATTGCCTGATATTTGTGTATACTTATTTATAATAAAGTAAATGAGTTAGGATTTGAAGAAATTTCATTTACTAAATACTAAATTCACGTTTACATTGTTGGAAAAACTGAGCCTGAACAACCATATATTTCTAGGTAATTTTTCTTGATAGCTTTTATCCGGATGCTATAACATGAGTTTACAAACCCACTTATGATTTTCAATTAAATAATTAAGAAAACACTTATAAACATTATACTGAAATTGTTAAAAATACTAGCTAACATTACGCTTCAAGACCATTAATATCAACACCATTTTGTCGCCTTTAGCAAATCGAAATTATTATTATTACTGATATTAGTGCTCGCGTTTTTGCTGATATTTTATCACGGATATTAATATTTATGCCTTATTTTCAATCACAAAATTATCTAATTTTTAAGGGATTTTCTGAAATTCGAGAAAATAAATACTTTTACTCATTTTATGAAAAGAGATAATAAATAATGAAAATTTCTATTGAGTCTGTTTTGGAACCAAATTTTTGCAATGAAAAAGTAATTTTCATTCAACTGTAGACATTATGGTTATTGAAATGAATGCACATACTATGTTTAATATATTTATAGTACACAATGCAATTAATGTGCAGAATATTTCGAACATTAGCCAAAAAGTTAACAAGAAATGGGGCAAATATATGTGTTTATACAACATATATCTTCCAATTCCAGCATTGCGATTGTTTATATTAAAGTAGAAAATCGCACAAAATAATTGATTAACGTATGCGAATAAAATGCGATACTAGGTACATATATCTATGAATAATTAAGCTGTTTCAGTTACTTTCGTTATTTCACATGCAGTTAGAAGAATATTTATTATTCATGCTTTTAAAATAAAATTATGTGATTTTAATCCTAAAAGTTTCCTAGTAATATATTTATTTTAATCTGACGTTTAAATCACCTTTTTTTTAAATATAGAAGTGAGATCTATAATTGCAGTGTATTAATGTTTTAAATTCAGAATAACATAGATATATCTTTCATAGACGAAAAAAAAAGGTTTTAAACTTCAAAGTAATTCTGGATCATATAAATAGCCGGAAATATAATAAAATATTATGATTGAATATTAATGAATTGGGATTTTTAACGTAAAAATATCATGTAATGCTGTTTATTTTTATGATCTGAATTTTATGGGACTTTTTCAACTTATATGGAATCTTTTGAATCTAAGAAGTTTACTTTTCTTTTCTTCCAATTTATTTTACTTTATGATTTTTGAATCTGTTATAACTTTTTCTTTTAATTGATGCTCAATTTAATATCAAAGTTAACTTTATCATTATATCTTTTAGATTTTGTATATATAAATTTATTATTATTCTAATATATATATTTTTCTTATTAGCAAATTCATTATTATTTCTCCTGATTAATTTAATTAGTTATTGGTTTGTATGCAACTCTGTCCAACTAATAATTTGTATTGCTTTTTTTTCATTTTTGAAAGAGTCAATGGATTTAAAAGCACGAGAACTTAGTTAAGTAACTATTGGGCTCTTGTAACAAATTTTAAATCAATATGGTATTTTTCCTGTTATGCTGTGTGATTTTAAAATGCAAATAATAAATTTTTTTGCTCATTACTAATTTTAAAAGTTGTCATAAGGAAATTCTAATAATCGTTTGATTAATAATTTTAAAAAATCTTTGGAATTTTTGGAAATAACTCAGTGGTGAATATTTTCATGCAAAATTATGTTGCTCCAAATACGGAATCTCGAAGTCAAATTATCGAGCCACTTTCATCCTATAAACCTACTTACTTTTTATTGTTGTTTTAGACTTACTATTAATACTAAATTACTATTAAATCTAAAACTTAAATATCCATGTTTACATATTTTTATACATTTTGAATTACTAAAATGAATAGAATTATTCTAATATATAGAAAAATATTTGAATTACAAGTGATATATTTTATGTATAAATAGTATAGCCTTTTAAGACTTAGATGGTATTATAGAACTAAATATTACAACTGTGATTCTAAAAAAAGAGATATAATTATTACCACATTTGGCAGATAAAATCCGTAAAATAATATCCTTCTCATAAATTTAAATTACGGATAACTTATATGTATTGTTAAATGCTTTCAAAACTTTTAAAATTATTAAAATTATAAGATTTTTTTTATATTTAAGTACAGACTGATCTTTGAGTAAAACGAATATTTTCTTGCAATGATCTGAAACTATAAACTTTTATCACACAAAGAAGAATATAAACCCTTTTGATGAGTATCCTGATAGACGATTAATGTTGTATGATCTAATTTTTTAAAGATTTCATTGACTGATATCAGTTCTAAAATCATTGATTGAAGATCATTTTCACGTTCACTGAAATGATCTGGGGAAATAATGACTGTATAGTATGCTAATTTATAGCAATCCTTTTGCATAGCACCATATAAAATATTTTCCAAATGTCGCTATGAAAGAGAAAAAAAGATTTCTGCTCACAAAAATTTTCATAAATTCTGCACGCAGTTTGAAACATAATAATGCTTTAATTTAGAAATAAAGTTAATTCATATGAAATATTAAAGACATAAATTAATTAAATAATATTATGTAATTCTTTTTACTTCAAATTACTAGAAATTAAAAGTTTGACTTGAAAATGTTTTTTAAAGAGAGAAATTAAATTGGAATATAAAGAAAATTTATAACTAAAAAGAGATTTTCCGATCGGCTGAATTCTTGCTTATAAATCTATCTTTGTATACTTTAATTTAATCTATTATTGATAAAAATACTTTATAGGGAATTTCAACACTCGGTACTTTAAAAATATTTCAAACTACGATATTTGGAGATCAATAATCTAATCACAATAGTCTAGAAAAATATTTTTTCATGTCAAAAATAATGGATATTTATAACCATTTTAATCTTCTAGATGATTTTTTTAAATATAATAATGTCCAGGCTACTCATTATCCCGCAATTTAAAAAAAAATTGTTAAACATAGAGACCAAACGGAAAAGATTTGGAGTAAAACTAATTACCACGACATTATATTATTTGTGTTAACTAGCAAAAAAATAAGTATTATTTAATTATTTAAGATAGGTTATTCAAAGAAGGGCATTTCGGTATTTTAAAGAAAAAAATGTCACATGCTGAAGTATTTTGCATTTTAATGTATTTCTATGAGCTAATTGTCTCGCCTCTAGGTATATTGTGTTTTCTTTTAATGTATTTCTATGGACTATTTGCCTCGTATCTAGATTTAATCTGTGTATCATAACAAAATTACTTATGTTTATCGGATACAAGTATAGCGTCATTTAATTATATATTTTCAATTTTCCCATTTGTTTCTTCTATTCTAAGAAACCAAAACATTAACCAGATTAAAATTAAAGCTAATTTTGTTGGATAGAAAATTATATAAGGTTTTTTTTTTTAATGTTAAATATTTGAAAATGAAAATAAAAAGACATCATGTGCATACTTTTTGAATATGGATTGAAATTCTCGAAACTTAAAATCTGTATAATAATATATTTAGTAAAGCCACGCACGAATTTTAGAAATCAAAAGAAAAATCTCCAAAAAGCTAAAAAATTATTTTTTTAATGAATGTTGAATGTGAAATTACCTTTTGGTAGCACTAAGCCTTTTAAAAATTTTAGCGACCACCTTACGCCTGATTTAATATACATTTACAATTATTTAACGGTTTCCTGACGTATTAAAGAAATTCGGGTAATGTTTACTGACTAACCATCACATAAAATTGAGTCTTCTGTTTAATCCTCTTAACGCGGTTACACAGAGCTTATCGAAGAAGAATGGATTCTTTTTTTTTTAATTTTCTCAAACAGTGGGAAGGAAAAAGTTCTTGTAGTAAATGCTTGAAACTTCAAATATTTTGTGTGCGTGTGGCCGTAAATCAAGGTGTGGATTAATCCCTTTAAATCCATGGCTTCATTTTGCTACGGAGAGTTTCACCTTTGCAATTAAAACGAAATTAAATCCCCATTTGGTTGAAAATTGCCATTTAAGATCGATGCCAAGACTAAGGAAGGTACTGTATGAAGACTTATAATAGCGAGTCAAGCAATTAATCTACTTAATTCCGTTTCGGTTGACTCTAAATTAGCGATTCCTTAAGATCTTTAAGTGTTAAAAATAAACGATCATGAGTACGCAGGATTCTTTATCAAGGTATCTGTTTATTTGCTTGAATACTTTTGAACGCTAGCATCATATTAAATTTCGAATTAAATTTTGTTAAGACTACTAAACTAAATTAAATTTTAAGTTAATAAACGTAGGTATTTTTTAAAAATAAATTTTGTTTTTTTTTACATCATAAGCCACAAGAATATATATACATATATTAAATGTATATATATATATAATGCATAAATAAATACACATACCAAAATAAAATTTTACTTTGGTATCAAATTCAAATCAATAAACAACTTGGGACATACAATTGAAAAAAAAAATTCCTTGCTTGCATACAATTAGATAGAGGTTTTGCATCGGTTTATTTACAGAAATCAAATGTTTCATCTACTTTAAATGGCTTTTGGTTAAAAATAAAAGTATCTGAAGTAGTTTTATATACATAAAAAATTAAACACGATTTCAGATGAATTTGTTTCGTAGGAAAATTTGATACCCCTAAATATTTCATATCCACATTTATTTTAAAAAATAGATAGTTTGTAATAGCTAAGGAATTATGTTAAATATTTCTTCCTTTGAAACAAGAAGATGTACTTTTATTAATTTATTATTTAAAGAATCTAGAGTAAATTTTAATGGAATAGAAATAATAAAAAATGGAATAGAAATAATAATAATAAATACTGTTGCAATCAATATTTTCCCATTTAATAAATATGGAAAATCAAGTTTCCCTTCTCTTTTCAAAAAATGAATATAGATGAAAAATATTCATAAGCTAAATTACGAAATGTACGACCATAAATAAAAAAATGTTTTAATTAAAAATTTTAAATATTGAAAGGTTTTTGAAAATTGTTTATGTTGTAAATGGATTTATTATGATGTTATATATAGCCATATGCAAAAGTATACATTTCATATTTCAAGATATTTTCCTTATTTTCAGAGAAATAAAGGAAAAAAATCCAAAATATTACATATTTTTCTATTACCACTTTTACAAACCCCATTGCTCAAAGCTAAGCATTTACCATTATCGAAAAAATGAGTGCATGTTGAAAAAATCATAAGATATCGTTCTTGAAAGTTATATTTTTAAATTAATTTTGAGAGAAAGTCAGTTTAGCAAGATGAATTATTTTAAAATATCAATTATATTGAAATTTTTAAAATGTTTAATACATTTATATAAAGTCTTTTTAAATTCTTTTAATTAACTGAAGTGATTTATAGACTTTGATTTAACGACAACAGATTTTAATTTGGATCGGAAAATTTGACTTTTTGCTTTCTTTGAATACTTATTTGTTTTACCAAACACCCAAAAAAACACGGTAAATCACTAACTTTGGATTTTTAAAATGATTACAAACAGCAGAGATAAACCATATTAATTCTTATTTAATCGATATATAATGGCATTAAAATTTTTTTAAGGATATATCTTTTATAGAAAAAAAATTTATGTATTAGAAAATACATCAACAATATTGAAAATCTTTAAATGCGACAACTCATGTCGAAAACTGTTATTTTCAAACTGAACAATATATTAAAGTACTTTTTTAACTAAATATGATTGAATATATTTTTTTATATTAAATATTTTACTTTTCCTTTGTTTCAGTAATACTGATTACAAAAACGACACATTATAATATAAATATTAATTCATTATCTTTCAATTCAATGTTCACATAAGCGTTAAATAAAGATTAATCATTTTAATAAATAAAACTTTTTAGTTTCTTCTTAATATGAAATGATATCAATTAAGCTTTTTGAGATTTTTTTTTCAGTGATTTTATACTACACTGATTTTAATTTCAGCATTTGCAATGATATAGTTTGATGCAAAAAGTTCTATTCAGATTGTATCTCAATACCTGTGTTCAAAAATTATTGTAATGTGAAGCTTCATCATGTTATCTGCCGAAGGCTGATTTCCAAAATAATTTTCTGTCTTCTGCCATCTCTCAAAACATCATAGTTTTTGTAACACGAAAATATTCAGTTGTGATGTTTACTTAATAAACTAAGGAGTAATAAAAAATAATGAGAAATAAGAAATACTAAAATATTGAATTGAAAAGTTTCTAAATAAAATCTAACTATATAAAAAATAAGATTGAAAATATTCATCCTCTATCTATAGGTAATGAGGAAAACTCAGTAAAAGCGCAGAACATAAACAGAAACGATTTGGGTACTGATAAATAATAACCATTTTACCTAAAAATGGATTTATTCAATATTTTTATAAATATATTTTAATAATGAAAAAATATTTCAAGATGAAAAATAAAATCTATCACTACTTTTGAATTGTCAAATTTTTAAATTAACTATACTTAGAAAAATATAAATATTTTTGAAACCATTTAGATATGAATTCTAAAAACTGGAGGTTTCTAATGATATATATATATATATATATATATATATATATATATATATATATATAATTTAAAGGTACTGTTTTGGCTTAGTTACCTAGTTGCAATGTTGAGCTATAAGTGATTTGCTATGTTGCAATATTTTTGCTTGTAGTAAAAAAAAAGAAGATACTCCTGAATTTTTTAAAATTTAGATTTATTGATATTTAATCAACGATTTAAATCAGAACATTTTTCTTGATATAATTTTGCCATTTCCCAATGTTTAATTCCTAACGGAGGAAATTGAAATCTTACATTTTCATTTTGAGTTCTCATTTTGAAGGAAACAATATAAAAGTAGTATTCGACTATCTGCTTAAGAAGGTAAAAATGACTTCAGTGGAAAATGTAATTAAACTGTCTATTTTCTTTCTATGATTTTGCCATCATTCAAGTTAACCTATTAATTTAACTGTCATATATTAGTCTGATTTTGCCATTTATTTCAATATCACTATTACTTGGTAGAAACAAAATTGTGTTGTAATTTTCAACATAAAACATTTTAAAATGCTTGAAAAGGATTTCAATGTATTTAAAGAAAACTGATAAATGTTAGACAAAAGTCTTCCCTCTTCGGAGTTTGAGGTTAAAGCAATGATGTTGATGCATGGAGATGTGGACGAATGATTGAAGTGGAGTTAATGAATCCGCATTCGTATTTACTGCAGCTTAAAATTTAACGGAGAAAAGAATCCAACTTAATTACGATTCAAGACTTCAAATGGTTGCGATGCTGCTTACAATTCAAATAACAAATAAGCATACCACGACCGATTCTTCGCAGATTCATTTGAGCTAATTTAATTGGTTTTGTTGAAAATAAATATTTTCACGAAATCTATTGGAATGAAATTCTTATTAGACGTTGTTTGGGATGTTAGTTTAATTTGTGTGAGATGTTTCAGATGATCAAGTTATTGACAGATTTCAAAAGCAAAAATTTAGCATCTCAATAATTTCTTAAGATTTATTTGGTACTATCTGCTTTTTCTATGAATCAAGGAGCAGGTTTTCAAAATTGATAGTAAATTTGATTTATCAAATATCATTTACATTATAGAACCTTCAACAATCCTTTAAATTTACATTTTATTAAATTACTTTGTGAATATCCTTTTTTATTAAACAACATGATTTATTATGTTTTAATTCAAAAACATTAATTAATGAAAGTAAATATGGTATTTATTTTCATTAATGTTTTATAGTTATTTACAGAATAACCTAAAAACTTTAAATAGTATGTATTATCTATAAAATGAAAAAATTAAAAAATATACATTAACAAGAACATCAAATCGTGAACACGTTTATTGATTTAAGGATTTACTTCAAATCATATTAATTTATTCCATATAATATATACATACCGAAATTTCTCCTTGTTAATTAATATTATATGCAAAATATTTAATTTGAATTCAGACTTTTTTGTACTGTTTCTTGTTTGTTGCTATAATCAGAATGAAAGTCTTTTAGCTTAGAAAGATTTGTTTCCTATTTTTAAACGCATTAGAGCTTTTAATTAATTAATGATTTTAATTCTGTTTGTTTTTTAATACTTCCTGTTTTAGAAATATTTTTTTTTAATGTTGTTTTCCTACATAAGCGTTTCTCCATCTAGTATAGTTTTTTTTCAAATTATTGTCGATCTTTTAAATTTTTTTCTGTAAATATAGACTAACATAAATGCTAGATATTTTTATTCATGTGTTCCTTTTTTAGGAAAATCCTTTTAATGACTCATTATTGTTAATTATTAATGCATTAATGATATCAAATTCTCCATTTTGGAAAACTAATTATTATAAAATTATGCAACGTAGAATATGTTTAACAACGGTTTTCCAGTTAAAATATTGTTTCAGTATTTATAGAAGAATATTTACAGAGATTATGGAAGAAATACTATTTAAAATGCCAAAGCAGACTTCAAGATAGTAGATAATATTTGTTTTTTAAAATGAAATGTTCCATTTTGGAATGTGACTACTTATATATTATTTTGTATTCCATTTCATTTTTTAAACGAAGCAGAATTTTTTCCCATCTAAAAATATCACATAAATGTTGCTTTCAGTACTAAAAGGACGATGGATTCAATAATGCATTTTAAAAAATATTACTGACATATATTTAAGGAATCGTTACGTATAACAAAAACAAATAAAAAAAAGTGCCTTTGTGAAGTTTTATTCAAATAAATAACACGACCAAGAGTGAGAACCAATCAATATCAGCATTAAAGTTAAGGTTATAAATATAATTGAAGACTTATGATTGCCACTTAAAACTGAAAGAATCTATCCTTTTGCCTTTCATGATCTAAAAGTTTTAATTTTTCTAAAAAGATTGGAATTTATCCCATGTGAAATGCTATTATAATGTCTAATTTGACGTTTTCAATCAATATTACATTATAACTTTTTAAATATTTCTTACATACTTTTCTCTTATGTTACGTACTTGCCAGAATCAAATTTAAATATTAGTTTATTGGTTATTCAGTTTTCTCAAACTTTATAAACTAGTGTCATAATATTTAAAACTTTACTTTACTTTTTTACCTATGAGTAATTTTGTTATTTATTTTGATAAATTTAAAATTCCATACAGCACTTGCTTTTTTCCATGATTTCAACTTCTGTGACTATTATTATAGCATATATTTTACCATGATCTTAGTTAATGAAAATTTTTACTACTCTTTAAGAAAAATAAATAAATGTTAAAATTACCTTCAATAATTTTAAATTTGTTCACCTGCACATCTATCTTCATGTGAGATTTATTTCATATTTATTTTCATAATTTACTGTATGGGAAGATGTGTTATCATAATAGTTTCAATTCTATATTTAATTCAATACAACTTTACTGACATATATATATATATATATATATATATATATATATATATATATATATAAATTTCTAATATTGCCTATATCATCTGTTTTTAAAAGTTATTCCATAAAATCAAAAACAGAAAATATACCATTCTTATTAAAAAAATATTTTCTTTACTATACACACTTTTATATTACTTAATGTGAGCAATAAACAAAGAAAAAGTGATTTATTAACCAAAACTTAATTTTACCATAAAATTATTAACCCCTTGAACTAGTATGCGCCTTCCTCTCACCATTAAAGATTGTGCTTTTTTTTTGACATTTTGTTCATTTAATATTCAATTTTGATTGTTAAAAACTTCTATATAATGGTGAAAGGATGTAAATTAATTTTCAAATCAAATTTAACAACGCAAATTTTGTATATTAATTTTTTAAAACAATACACAAATCTTTGTATTAAGAGAATAATTGTTCCATCGCATTATTTTCCCAACTGCAAAGGGTTGGAATACATTTATCGTCACTTTTTTAAAGTAACAATGCATAGAAAGATTGCATCATTAACATTCACTTATACAGCTATAATTTGATTAGCTCTTATAATATCGATTCACATTTGCTTTGACTTTCAATTTACTAAAACTATTTGCTTCTCTATTATAGTAATGAAATCACGCTCCTGGCACAAACAGATCCGAATTAAATGTAATTACACAAGTACTCTAGTTAAATGTTCGTAGAGTTCAGTTATATTAGAAAGATAATGATCTCGCTATCATGTTTTGCAGAGCTGACTGGATCGAATCAAATTATTTAAGCGCAAAACATTTGCAAAAGAATAATCGTCTTTTCAACTGATGGGGAAATTATTTGATCCGTATATATCAGTGACAATGAATCATGTTATTTATAAAAAAGTAATAAATCACACTCTTGAAATATCACGCTACTAAATTAATACAATTCTTCATTTTTTCATCTTATAATTCTCAGCTTTATGTAATAAATTAAATAAATTTCATCTTTTAAATTAGATTGAAAATTAATTCACTAATTCGTATTTTACACATTCTAAGTTCATGTTGTTTAACGTTATTTTGCATTATTTGGCTTAAAATTTAATTTGCTTATTTTCAGCCCTCGAAACTTGAAGAGTTGTCCTAACTGTAACAGTAACTTCTGATAAATATTCTGAAAAGTAGCTATAATATTATTTAAATTAACTATTACCTGTTTAATGTATCAAAAATGCTACTAGAAATATATTTTCGGATTAAAACTTTATATTTAGCGTATTATTGAGCCAATTGAGTTATCGTTCAAATTAGAGGAAAGCTATTTCTTTGCTAAATGGTAGAAGCTATCTATAAGGAACGCGTATAGTTTTGAAGAAAAAAATGAGATGAACAGTAACGTACAATAGTAATAATCATGGTACAACATTTAAATTTTCTGTCATATCAGAAAACAAGTGAATTAAAATGATTTAAAATTTTTTATCTTAACAAATACAAAACAAGTCCATCTTAATAAAATATTTATAATTTATTTTGTCGCAATGATTGACTTAAATTTTGGATTGATTTCTAATAATTTTTTGTAAAGAAAATCAAGTTTTGATAATTATGTAATTATCTTAATAATATATAATCATTTTTAATTATTATATTGTATTACAGCAGTCGAAAGAACCATCATTGCATTGCTTAAATATGACATAATAATGAAAAATTGATTTCCTTACATTTTTAAAAATAAATAAATTCATTTAAATTAAGTTTATTTATTAAGATTATAGTACTTACCATTGTTAAATACCACAGACTCTACAATGTCCAGTAAAATATTTTAGAAACGGTGTTCGGGGTTAAGATTTTAATTAAATGAATTTACAGTATATAAAACTTGTAACGTGACCGCAAAATAAATACATTATAATTCTTTAATTTTTTTGTTTCTCTTATAAACTTTATTTTGACTAATATATCTTTTAAATTTTATTTCGATTATATATTACCTCAATTTATTTATTTAACTCACTTTTTTCATTTATTATTTTGCATAATGTATGTGATTCTTAATTAAACTGAACTGTGCTGACCCCGATTAATATAAATCCAATTAACAATAAAATTTGAACACGTTAATTGCTAAAACTTCAGATTTCATAATTTGTTCCAAAAAATTATTGTACAGAATGAATTTATATGCTGTTCGCCTTATATATGTTTAGTTAATAAGCAGAATAACTCTGACATTTATCTATGATACATAATTTAAAACAAATATTTTCACTGATTAAGAAATCAATATTAATTATTTTTGAAAAAATTCAGTTGGTAACTTAAAAAAAAATATTGCAAAAATCCAGCAAACTTTGGATTTTCTGGTGAATAATTAACATTCTTCATATAATTTTAATTATTCATTCTTGAAAATGTATCTTCTGACATTTTTTAAAACTTTTAATGAACTAATATAGGTACTAATTTTTGAACTTTAATACTTCACATCGATTTCTAAAGAGAATCGGCAGTTATTGTTTTTTTTTTGTTTTAATTTATACGTTCGTGTGTCAGAAGTATTGTGAAACTCTTTTCTTCAACAACTTTACTCGTCAGTCCTCTTATTTTTCTGTTTACCACTTTCGAATGATATTGTACAATTGTTAACGACGATTCTTATATGCATTATTGTCATTGCCATTTTCTAGCCAAAATGATTCAATTTTATGTCATGAAGCGAAACGTTCCTAAAGTGTAACGTTAATTAGAGGCCATTGACAGGACATCTATTTAGTATTTTTTGAATATATACGAACATTCTTTTTTTTACAAAGCAACTATAAGCAAGAGAAAAATTACTGATTATTATCAGTACTAATAAATCAAATATATATAAAAAAAATTCTGTTTTTTTTCATGCATTATAATTTTGTATTCAATAAAGAATATAATTTTTGAATTAATAATGCGGAAATATGAGGTATGCAGTATTTGTTTATTTTGCTTTCCAAAAACATTATAAGCAATTTAATTTTTGTCATAGGGATCCTTTAAGCATCGATCATTTTAAATTTGGGCATAAAATTCTTATGTAAAAGAGAATAGAGTTATTTCAAAAACTATTCTGATAAAAAAAAAATTGCCTTTCCATTACCTCTAAGATAAAAAGATTAACATAAAAAAGAGTTCGTTAGGATTCAAGTCATGTTACAGACTTAACTTTTAACAAAATAAAAGCTAGGTATATTTTCTTCCAGACAAAACAAACAAATAGATAGGAGGATTGGAATTTTCCTCAATAAAGTTTTTTTTTTCATATATTCTCATCTGGAATAAATATTTTGGCAAAAGTGAACAAAGATAATTCCTATAAGAAAAAGGAAGAATTAAATATAAGGAGATAAATCCTTGCAAATTACAGCCTTATAGAAAAAGTATTTGTTGAACTGTTTTAGCTAAATAAACTCCATCTATTTTTTTTCTAATGCTCCTGCTATGTATTTTTCAACCATGAGAGGAAACTTTTTTTAACGTCAAATAGCACTAATAAGATAAATATTCCATAGAAACTAAAGAAAAGCAGTTGTGATTTTCTTTCTACTGACGTAGCAGGAAATCCCAAAATGAATAATGAATTCCCGTTGATGGATAAATGCAGAGGGAAAGAAACTGTGGTATGACATATAATTTTCTAACTTAATTAAGAATTATAAATATTGTTTTAACTCTCTGAACAGAAATCTACGTTGAATAGCTGATGAAAGGATGAATGAAATTTATATATCCATAGAACACACAAATGAAAAATGATAATATTCAAAGCATTTCTATAGAAGCATATTAAGATATATATATATATATATATATATATATATATATATATATATATATA
>JAPMOQ010053704.1:7990114-8004400 GCA_026543055.1 Argiope trifasciata | reverse complement strand
TTGTGTATATATATATATATATATATAGATATATATATAGATAAAAATACTTATATATATATATATATATATATATATAATTAAGAATTGTGTCATCAGTCTGCATCACCACACAAGAGCAGATTATATCAAAATTTTTCCTCTTATTGGTTTTATACTGAGATTTTGATAAGAATTTCTTTGACATGTGTCGATTTAAGTATTCTTAAAAGAGCATTAGTAATTTTTATGCCTTCTCTCAGAGCCTAAGAATTTGGTCCAATGAGCAGTTTTCTAGGTCGAAGGTTAAAAACAATTAAATAAAAGTTTGATATTGGAGCAGAAAATAAGACACCATTAGAGTGAAATTAATATTGGCTAAATTGATATCAATTAAGATATTAATTAGAATTGAGATAGGATAAATTATATTGAGAGATATAATTCCATATATAATATCCAATTATATTATAAGTACGAGCTGCAGGGATAAAAAATTGTCATATTTTAAAAACTTCATATTTGTTTGACTTTAATCTTAAACCACAATGACAAAAATAATAAAATTTTATTAAAAACATGCCTAATAGTGAAGCTTGCACAATATGTGAAAGCAAACTAAATCTATATATTTTGATTATTAACAAAGCAGAAAATGTCGGAATAAATTATAATTAGTAACAATGGAAACGATATCAGTTTCAATTAAGAAAATATATTGTCGCAAAATATGTCTAAAATATTTTTTTGTTTTTTAACAGAAAAAAGTAATAAATGAGCAATAGAAAATTAATGTAATTGAAAAAATATAAATATTTTTTTTTCATTTAAAGGTGATGAATTTTTTTTCTTTTATATTTGGAAAGACATTTTAGTATTACGTCAAATTTTATTTCAGTTTTAATTAATTAAATTTCTAACTAACATTTTCAGTATATTAAAAAATATCTAACTTCAACGATGTATATATGCTAAATACTATTTTTTAAGGTCTACTTATCTATCCTAAGGGGCGCTGACACATATACTCTATCAATTTTATTGTTATTAGAGATAATAGCCGTCGATTAAGCATGCATTTTTGAAACGTGTATTCTTTCTAATAGTCAATATAGTTGTAATATGATACATTAAAAAAACTAAATACACTTTGAAAAACTTTATCTTGAATTTCCTGAAAAGAAGGAATAAAAAATATCTTCCAGGAAAAGAATACGAATAAATATTTTATTACAGATGGAACATTTCTGAAAAGTTTACAATATTTGTTTAAGTGTATTTGTTTTTGAAACCTGAAACATAGGCGTATTTCATGCTGATTTTTTTACTTCTAGATCAAAGATTGAGATACAAAAATGGAAGTCTGTATCATGTTACATCTATGAAACAAATTCCCAGTTGTTTATATATATCTCGGATATTTAAACAAGTAGAAGTGATTTTCTTCCTTTTGTATCGTATTTTCCTTTTAATACCAAGTATACAACACGGTAAAAGCTAGTCTGCATTTTATACCTCCAACTACTGACTTATTTACTTTTAAGTTTGATATGAATAAACAGTTTTGCTATCAAGATCATGCATTAAAATTTATTTTTCCTGTTGCTACATTTTTCAGTTATAATTTGCAAGTAAAACAACGTAAAAGCAAGATAGAGTCATAATAATAATAATAATAATAATAGTATAACAGCAAATAATCTATAAATTTGGTATGAACAGCTTTCATTTCAAAACTGGGTGATTCTGTATAAATTGCATGCCAGCAATAAATCACCAAAACTTTAACCAAATATATTCATAGCCATATATATGCAGCCAGTGATTAAGCGTCAAACATTATCAATATCATGTTATCTTATTGATTATACTCAAAAATGATAAGTGTTAGACCTAATTTTTTGCAAGTTATATGTTATCAACAAACAAGCATCCAAAACTGACACCAATTTCTGCTTAATATATAACAAAAATTTCACATAAAGACATATTTTGAGTAATAGCCTGACCCTTTGGTTGCGTCTCCCTTTCGAGTTTTTTTTTAAATTTTATATTTTAATGTTTTTGTTACAATTTACAATATATAGTTAATCTGAAAGCATCTGCCATATCTGCCTAATTTGTTTTAATTATACAAGTTTCCACTCGATTATTTCAAAAATGCATTTGAATTCACTTGGAATCGGTAGATGAATTTTGGATTTCCAGTTCAACTTTCCCAACCATTTTGAATTAGTAAGATTACATGCACATGGCTGACTAGGAAAAAGATTTTTTTTCAGATCATGAATTTATTTTAAAAATTTAAAGAAACATAGCATTCGTAGAATTTTTCATACTAGCCACCTTTAGGAACTAGCTTGTTCGCCTTGATTATTGGATTTTTTTTTAGATATTGATACATTTGAAGTAGAATGTATCTGCTAAAAAAATATGTTATTTGATAGATCGAAAAATATGAATTTATTACAAATCATTAGGATGGAAATTAAAGAAATGCGTATTCTATGAAATAAAAACGGAATTCAATATCCTATTTCCATATTCTAACGAAAATAACTTTTAAATCTTAATTGTAATACTAGCACAAATACGCAATTAAGGTATTTTTAGATGGTTGAATATGAATTTCATCACAATGTTATTTCAGACTGAAATTAAATAATTAAAAAAATATTAAAAATAAAAGATTATACGGATAAAAAATCAATATAAATAAAAATTTAATTTTTGAATTTTAAGACAATTGTAAAATTATTTCAGAAAATTATACTTTTGAGCATCAGCTTTCATAATCAGCCATTGCTATTATCTGTCTGGAACGGTTAAGCTTATTTTCATATTCGATTAATTTTTTTTAATGCTTGTTTCAAACATTATCACTTTTACATTCTTTTTTCTTTTGATTGAAGAAATTTTAAATGAAACAGGTAACCCACATTTCAGAAATAAAAAGAATGTTTTTCAGCTCTATTAATTAAAGGAAGAATTGAATTAAGTATTTTTAGGCATTTGTATAACTCACACGTTATCCAGATACTGATTGTTTTTTACATTTTACTGTTGCCATTCAATAATATGTTATAAGAGCGATTTCTGTGTCTCATATGTTAGTGGTTTATATGCAGGTTTTTGTTTTGTTTTGTTTTTTTAACTGGCTACTCAGAGGCATTTGTAACTTAAACTATCAGCCGTAAAGCTACCGAATTTTGTAGGGGACTATTGACGATAAAAAAAAAGGAATCCGCAAAAAAAAAGTTACCGACATTAAAATGTGGTAGTTTTTATCTAAATTTTAAGTTTAAATGTACAATAAAATTATTAAAAGAAACAGTAAACAAATAAATGAATAACAAAATATTAATTTCAATGTGCTTTATTTGAAAAAAAAATCTATGTAAATTGTTACAAATTATTATTTTTTTTTAAAAAAAGAGGAGATTCTATTCGACTAACTTTTTATTTTTTGTTTTTATTCAGTGGAACCGCTTTCCCAGGGAAGGCATCGGCTATTTAATATGACTCTCATTTTCAATCAATTATGCATTGCATTCTCTATACCATACGCTGTACTACTGTTGAACCGTTAACATCCCATTGTCGGACAGCCTCCACGTGTGCTACTATTACAAGAAGTGCTCAACTGATTACAACAATTGCAGTCGCAACATGTGGTCGTATCCTCCGATACCGGTTTTCGTCCTCTACCAGGCGCAGTTGCAAGAGAACCTGTAAACCCAATATTTTTACTCATTGCTTTTACTACATTAATAGATAGGGGTCCTTTAAGCAAATTATTACGACTTTTAAATTTGCGAAGAGTAGCCTCTGCATTGGATTGATTAAGATAAAAGAGCTTCACAGGTGAAGTGAGACGCATTTTATAAATTAACTAATTCTTGAAAATATTTTCAACACCACGTTTTTTTTTTTTTTTTTTTTTTTTTTTTTTTTGACTCAGAGTACTGGTGCTTGTATCGACTACTTAATAGAAACTTTGCATTTTGCAATTTTTCCCCGTGTTTTATACAAAATGTTAACTATCTGAAAGAGTAACGAGTCAAAATTTTCTCTATTAGCATTTTCGGAACCAATTTTTTTTCATGGATCCGTTTTTTCCATGTCATCAATAATCCCCGTACAAAATTTGAGGGCTTTGTGACTGTTAGTTTAAGTTACAGTAGTCTCTGAGTACCATTAGTTTAACCAAAAAAAAAACCTGCATATAAAACGCTTATATATGAGGCACACCGGTTAGTACTAATAGTAACAGATTATTCACATTGACCTTAGTATATAGATTAATAACATAATGTATTTTTAATCTGACCTCATCGACTAATAGAGAGAAAAATTAATTTAAAATATTTTGTCTAAGTTTCCAAATTTATGAAAAGATAATATTATTAAAATAACAGTGTAGAAATTTTAGACAATTATTATATGTATATTCTTTATATTCCTTATAAACAAGTAAAAAACGGAAATCTTTCTAAGAATCAGATATAAATCACATTGGATATAAAATTTTATTTTTATAATGATAAATAATTATTGTGATATACAGATATAATTATAATGACAATAATTAATTATAAATTACTCTGGAAAAGGAATTAAATTTAAAAATAAAAATATTTGATTACCATTCTGTACGTGAATGTTTTACACAAAACTTACACAAGTTCTTTTTACAAACCTAAAAATCTTTTAATATCCGAATAACATAGAATATTCCACTGCTTAAGTTCTTTTAATTACTCAAGGAAACATTGCAAATACAAATTATATTCTCAAGAAAAATACATTTTATGAAAATACTGACTAACAAAATTTATTATCTTCATCAATTTCGATTAATAAGGATACAGTGAGCACTTAACGCATGCGCTAGAGAGCCATAATTTCTTAATAATGACGTAAATATGTGTCTAAAAAAGAATGTTTGAATTCTACAGTGGAATCAAGGCAACCTGAGAAGACGATCGATTTTCTTAGCTTCTTTCGAGACACTTAAAGTAAAGATTTTAATTTTCAAACAGCTTATTTTGCTTGTTCTTTTTCCTGGATCATAATTAACCTGTCAAACGTGAGAGATAAATTTCTATTAGAAGTCCTTTTACCTCCATATCGCATGAAAAAGGAAGATAAATATTTCAATTTTCTCAGTTAGAAAAGCTTTTAAAAAGTAGTCGCTGATAAATGATTTTTTTTAATCATCGTAACGCTTGAGTAAAAATAATTGATTAAAAACGTATGTCGATAAGTGTTTTGGAGTATTTTTTATGGGTTAGCTTCGTTCGACGAATATATAAAAAAGGATAGTAGATAATTGTTTCTTTCCATGTTTCTTCTGTGTCGTTTAACATATCAATGATTTCACAAACGTGATGAACTCATTATAATATTTAATAGAGAAAACCCATTGTATTCTAGTTCCACTCTGGTAATCTACATGTTATATATAAGAAAGTCTAATATCTCGAACCATGGATCCTATTTGAATTGTTTTTATTTTATATTAATCTTAATGTGACCCCAGATACGCCATCAAATGCCGCCAATAAAGTAACCTGCACTTTCAACATACATCACAAAAAAATTTCATTATGCATTTTATAGGGAAAAGAAGCTGGAGAGTCCTTCCGTACCACTTTTACACCGACATCTCCAATTACATTTCGTGATGAAAGTATATTTTCTTTTGGGCTAACAAAATTGATTGTATGTTGATAGTCTCTCTATTTATGATTATTGGAGATAGAGATAGAGAGAGAGAGAGACTGCATATAAATCACAGTAATTAGTTGATTTCTGTCTAACAAAACGTTCAGTAGAGTAAATAATTTATAAGAATGCTTTATTATTACCATTTGAGAACATGACGTTGTTTTGTTTCAGAGCATTTTTATCCTCAAAATGCTCGGGTAGAATCAATTAATTGTTTTTTGCGTTATTAGAAAATGATAAAGAAGGATGACCATTCCAAACCATTTAAAAATGGATTTTCTCAAAAGGAAACTCAACTCCGACTTGAAGAAAACAATTTTAGAACTCAATTTATTTTGATATGGTAAAAAGCATAATTTTCTAAATACTGCTGTTGTGAAACAAGAGTCATTTGAAAACATGTTTTATGTGTTGAATTGGTACAATGAAATTTTTAAAATGCAACTTTCTCACTTGTTTAGTTCGATTCGAGATAGAAGATTTCGATTTCTTTTAATTTTTGATAAATAGTTTGTTTTGTATTTTAAATAAACTTATTAATAACAGATCGAATTCGCTAATTATACATGGAGCTAACAATATGAAATTCCATGTCCTCTAGGTATGTGATCAATATTGGCACCTTTACAATCCCCTTTTGTTTCACAGTAATCCCCGATATATCAGATACCTGAAATAAATTCTGATTAATCTTCCAGCAGTAGTAACTAGACCGTCTTCCCTATCACATTTTAAGTGCATTTAACTTTTCAGAATGCTCTTTGTTTACTGTGCTTGTAAGATTACCATTAGTATTTTACTTACTTTGATGAGATATTGAGAAGGCACCACTCAAATTCCTGACAAGAACAAGAATATTACATAACATTTGATACTCTGCGTGTGTAACTCTTGCAAAAAAAACGAAAAAAAAAAAGGTAAAACTGTAAAAAATAAAAGTTATTAGAGTAATTAAAAAATAAAAGTTATTAGAGTAATTAAAAAATAATAGTAGTAGTAATAAAAAAGATAAAAGTAGTAATAAAAAAAAGGAAATATTTTTTTCTTATTCTAAAATGTTTGCTCAACAATTTATTCGAAAATCCATTAAAATTTGGCTTGACAAGGTTAGAAAAAATTCAATACGTAAGTCTGACCTTGTACCTTCTGCTTATCATTTTTCATTCGTCTGCATCTTACTTTTGGAAGAGTAAAGTTGATTTAAAAATAGGCTAGAGAAAATTATAAGCTCTGATATTTTTGTAAGAATATCCAAAAATGAAATCTGAAACTCTGCACTGCTGTTTTTTTTCTTGACCTAGCAGAGAAATAGTACAGAAATTTTGACGAAAACAGAGCATTTTATTTTAAAGACTTTATTTAAAACAAGAAGATCTCCAGTTCAACAAGAGAATAAAGCTTTCTTGAAACCCAGTATGTGCATGACTTCGCCATATATTTGAGCACAAAACCAAAGCAAGTCTAAACAAAAAAGTCTTGATCCTACTTTTGTACATAAAGTATGTAATAACATATATAAAACTTTCATAACAAATATAAAAGAAAAAAATAAATAGTAAAATTACAACAAAAGAAATGGAATGTTCTGAACCATGAAAATTGTCGAAATTAGAGTCGTGAATATAGTATTTTTTTTATATAGTAAGCAAATATCATATGCAGTGTAAAATTTAAAAAGAGTAACTTTGTATAAAACATCTTAAAAGTTCTTTTTAAAAATGTATTTGATTTTTAGTAGAGAATCAAATATGCAATATTATTTTATTGAGATATCAAAATTTTATAATATATCACTATTTCAAAAAATTTAGCAATGTAAAATTCCTTGTAAAAATACTTGATTCTATATATTTGATTTTTACTGGCGATTTGAAAATACATTATAATGAAGTAAATCAGAATTTCGCAACTCCAAATCATTGTACTCAATATAAAGAATTCTGAATAAAATCAGATTAAAATTACCTTAAAATGTGAACAAAGATTTAATAATTACAGTCTCTTTATTTTCACTTAACTGTAAATAAAGCAAAGGCTAAATATAATGTTATATAATTGATCACATGTAGTAGTTTCTCAAAAATATTTTTGCAGAATCTCAAATAAATCTATTATCATTATCCCAACATTTTCATAAAAGGTGTAAACTTGGTTAAGGACATAAACCATTAATACTTTTATTTTCAATATCCTTACATAAAAGTTACACATTTCGTAAATTTGTATATTATAGACACCACTCCATTGGTTAAAATTTCTAGGAAGAAATTTACTGCATTGTTATTTTTGGTACTGTGGTTTCATTATTAATTGGATATTACAAATGATATATCATTAATCATTGAGAATTCGTTAATGCACGAGCCAAAAGAACGAATATGAATTTTGACCGATTTTTTATCAAATATATGGAAACCAAAATCTGCCACAAAATTAGAATTATAGTTGCATAGACACCCAAATTTCCTTACCTCATTTTCATTTAAGTCTACATGCATGTGAAACTAAAGAACGATTGGCGGGTATGTCTTTAACATATTTTATTTAAAATTTGTTGTCGTTTTTGTTTATAATGGTATTTGCCATGGACAAGGTCACTAGCTAAGACAGAGATTTTAATCCAAGAAAGCGTCTCATGTTTCAGTAGCACCAACTATGGCCAAAAGTACGTCTTAACTACTCATGCATCACATTCGCTTGCACAACCCCCTTTTACAGGGATTCATATTTACACATCTCGCTGATATAATAGATGAAAAGCAACCATTCCAGAGCCAGAACTCGAACTCAGGACGTCCAAATCACAGGGAAGATGAATCTACTCCTATACATAGACGCCGGCATTTAAAATTTAATATGGATTTATGATTTAGATGCTTAACTGTGCAATAAAATGTATCTATCTTTCTTTTTTGCTTAGTGGTTATGATATTGTATGATGAAATTCAGACAATTTATTTCAAAATCGGTTGCATCCATTTAGCTAAAAGCTTTGTTTGAGTTCTCCTCTTCAATTCTCATTCTTTCAATTTAGGGAGCTCTGAAACGTGGAGATTAGACAAAATCTTGACTTATTGCACTTATAACTTATCTTATTTTGGCAATTCAAATATGCGCTCTCTGTATGCTTCGGACATGAGAAATTAAAAAAAAATCATCATATTTTTCATTTAATATGTCTTTTAAAAATAGATTATTACATGGAAATAAACGAAAGAAAGCTTAGCATATATACAATGTCTGTGAAAACTGTGATGTAGGAGTTAATTTTATGATTACAATAAAGAAGAATCTTATTCATGAGCACCCCAATTTAAAAAAGAATGTTAAAATGAAGAAACTTATTTCTCTATCTTAAACCTTTTCAGGAAGTAATTTTAAAATCCATTTTTTACGATTTCAACTTCCAAAACTTTCATAACCTATATATTCTTATTATCAATGAAATATACCTTTTTTTTATACACTAAATTGAAGGCTTAGCTTTTCATTTACGGACCCTTTCATTTAATGCTATGCATTATTCAGGATATATTTTAATTTTTTTTTGTTTACAGTCGATTTTTATGTTAAAGTTTATACACAGTATGAAACCAAATATGAAATACAGATTCTGTAAAGCATGGGGAGGTGAATTCACACAAAAAAGTAATAAAAATCACTGATCTATGTCTTCTGAGCAGGAAAGTTTAGCGCACTGAAAATGCTACACATATATTGGTTGAGCATACTGAAGAGTGATTAGTTTCAGTGAATTTTTTACAGTATATTATTCTTTTCTCCATGCTTAACCCTTTGCACTTGGAAAAGTAATTCAGTACAAAATTATTCGCCTGATGCAAATGCATGTGATTACACCGAAAAACAACTGCTTCAAGTTAAATTTCCCGAAAACATAATTTACATGTTTTTATCGTTCTGTAATTATTTTTAGCAACCAAACTTGAAGAACGAATGAATATAAGGTCAAAATGGTGCACGTATTTGAATGCTGACCATGAGTTACCACTCGAGTGCAAACAGTTCATGTTTGTAATTTGAATAAAAGTGAAATTAGAATAAACCATCTTCATGTATCCATTCTAATGAATGTCTCATTTTTATTTTAATTGCATCAAAATATCATTTCAATTACTTTTATCTTACTAATTGAGTTAAATTTCGTTTTTTCACAAAATTTTCACAGTATATGTATATATAATATCTGTGTATGAATTTTCGAATCATTATATAAAATTTTATTTATTTCAGTTTACTTCTCTCTCTCTCTCATTATATTATATATATATATATATATATATATATATAAGCATTCCATACATAATATATTCCTCAAAAATACGATATACATTTAGGTCATTTACAGAAATATTTGGATGAAATAGCAATTAAAAAACGGCTTAAAACAACGGACAGATTAGTTTAAAGCTCCTAAATGAAAAAAATCAATTGCCTTTATCAATTTCACTTGGGAATTTAGAAAAAACAAAACTTTTCATGGCAGATGTAACGAAAAAAAATATTCCTCCCAAACATTTGCTCATAATAAATTAAAATTTTCTAATGTTGTATCTAGCAATAGAGCTAACAATTCCGTAGATAACTATAAAAAAAGCTTTTCATAGATTTTTCCGCATTGTAAAAAAGTTGTGTATAGTCAAGAATAACAAAAAATTGTTATTCTTGAAAATTTTATAAAGTTTGATATTAGTTCAATCCTTACAAATAATAAAGAAGAATGTTTGTGGCTTAGGCTCTACATATCAAACTTTTTAACTCTGAGTTGCTAAATTAGATACAGATATTCCTAGAAAGAAGGAAATACCGTTAATGTATGGTAACAGTCGTCACCTTCAAAACTGGTTATTTTAAACTTTTGAAATGTAATAAGAATTATTTTGCATATTTCTAATTCCCACAGCAAAGTTACTGGAGACCGGTGAAAGCCCGGTTATAAAATTAAATAATTGACAACTTTTATATAAAAATACAAATTTTATGTAGGAACCAATCATACATTTTAAAACAGGTGAACATTACCTGCCAAGATAAAATCTGGATCTTTTTAAAAATTAATAATTTTTATGGGCAATTACTTACTTACATTCTTATATTGATTTATCATAAATTGCATATCAAAACATTAGATCAGAAAAAAATATTAATTTTATTTCATATTTGTATTGCTATTTAAGACATATCATATATTTATTTTAACGTTAGTAGTTATTTTCCTTTTAATTCCAAGTTATCTATTAGAAGTTCAATTACTTTATATAATGATACCTACAATAAAGATTTTAATATTTATATCCTTTAAAAAAGTGAGCTTTTAATAGCCTGCCACCCCATTACCACAGAGCTAAACCGAATACACAGGGAATATTGTGACTATATTTTATGCTCATTAACTATCTAAAAATTTTCCTAAAAACAACGAGTAACAAAAATTCAAAGAAATTTTAAACTATTAGTAAAAGGTTAAATATCTTTTCTAATGCTTTTATCCTATACAGGAAATATTAGTCATCTTATACTGAAAAAATAATATTAGCTGTTTTAAAATCTAAACATTATGTTTTAATAATAATAATGCTTAAAGACACGATTCAATTTTCCATTGAATTAAAATTCATATATACTAGAAATTGAGATGAAAGTAATTAAAGTCGGTCTCTAAAGAATATTTAATAAATATTTAAATAATTTTTTTACAAGAAGTGCTTTGTTGAAATAACTCAAATAAATCTATAATTCCCAGACATATGTATACATAAGCACATTTATTATTAAAATTTAAGTCTTTTCAGAGAGATATGTATTTTAAAATAAATATTTACACAAGTACAGTATCAGAAATGTGTCTAGATATTTATTTTGACTAATTTTTAAACTCATTTTTGGAATATATTATATATAGATTGGTTATTCAATATAAATGTGTCAAATATAATCATATATTTATTTCAATTAGCATAATAAAAGAATATAAAAAAGCATTATTCCATTATAATTTTTTTTAATATTGAGCAAGGAACCATTTGGTTTATATATTTATTATTTGGTGTGATATCCACATTTTGTTTCTAGATTTAGAAAATATTCTTTGATTAAAGATGACTGAAGTAAAATTAATATAAGCTTTTAATAATCAGCAGCAAGCATATCTGATGACAGTATAATGAAAACATTCCGACAAGTTTAACTGCAATCGCAGTATGCTAGACTAGACTATATTGAAAGGCCATCGAAACAATTTTAATCACATTATATCCCTTGGTTGCCATGAGTATGTATATTCACTTATTTGTTTCCATTTTGTGAATTCTACGAGCACGTGAACTAGTTAAAAAAAAAGCACGACTTACCATTTTGTAATTTCCAAACATGGAAAAATTTATAATTTACCCTAAAAGGAAACATTTTGTTAATTTTTTCTACGGTTGAATTTTTAACTGCATACAAATATTTGAGTATGGCAAACGATAATATATTTCCTGACTCTATTCCTTTTTGTAGTAAAATAAAGATTGACAGATGCTTTTGTACTGCAAAGTTTAAACTAGCGTCTGGTTATTATAACATGTACATCGAAATTAGTGGTAAACCTTTATTGAATATCAAAGTAAAAGTAATTTTGATACCTTTATAATAATAATCAATAAAAGCATGCCACCCCGTTTCTTGGCATAATTTAATCATGGGACTGATACTATCAATTAAATAATGACTTAATAGTAAAAGATGGGATTTTATCGTGCGCTTGTATTGGATATCGATAAAAATGTTCTTTTTAACCGCAATACTTGGTCAATTTATATTTATGATGTCATATTCATAAAAAATGTAAGAGGTTGGTTTCATCGCCCATCGCCGTAATATGAGCATTAGCGAAAGCCAACATTGATTGATGAGAACATTAGACGTTTAAGGGCTGGCGAACAAAACAACAACATATTATTGTGGAAACCCTCCAGTGTCATACAGCTGAGATTCCAGAGTAAGGCAAAATACTTGTAATCACGGAAACATCAACCAAATTAAGCCTAAAGGGTTTATTGCCTACAAACTGCATTATTGAGATAACTCTAGTACATTGCATCAATATTATATGTTTCTATTACGAGTGGAATGAAGTTAAACTGCCGATGATCCTATTTCAGTGATAGCTAAGCGATTTTTTTACTCATAAATAATAAATCACACAATTAAAACATAAGATTTCTTTAAAAATCATAACTCGAACAATGTGTGAAGTACATTGTCAATATACTCAGACGTGGCTTAGATAGATTAGTAAAATAATGTGATATAATAATCTTTAATAAGTATCTTATAGTACACATGCTATATATTAGCAGTAAATACTGAGGATTATAAAATGTAATTTCACTTTCATTTTGTTAGAATAAAATTATGTAATATATAATTCATATACAAGGCGATTCATAATTAACAAAAAAAGCAAACGAAAATAGTCGATACTAAAAAGAAAATATTTAGAGAATTCTAATATAAAAGAAGTTTGTCATTATATGAAATATAAAAAATAGTTATTTTCTGCTTAAAAGAATTAAATATAAATTAAAATAATCGAAACATATTGAGCGTATTCCATCAGAGAAAGGAAAGAAAATATTTTCTTCCTTTAATTCTTCATAGAATTAATCTTTTTATATAATGTGACTTTTTTTTCCGCTCTTGCATATTATAAATCTAATTGACATTTCATTTTTTTGTTTTTGAGTCCTTTAATTTAAGGCTTATTTCAATATTTACTAAAATGCCAAAAAGACTTGATAGTTAAAATAAATAAAGCTGAAAAAAATTAATAAAAAAATGAAATTATCTCAATGGTTTCGATATTAGCCAATACAAAGAACAAATTTTCCAACAAATTGATAGTAAATTAAGCTAATTTAATTAAGTTTTTTTAAAAATTGATAACATCTTAGTTTCCATTATTTTAAACAAAATTCTGTGATAGGAAATTTTAATTTTTTCTTAATGAAGTAGAAATATGGAAGGAATTATTTTATCATAAAAGTGTTTTAAATAAATTATTTCTTGCAATTTAGTTTTAAAAGGTATTTTAATCGCCTATTCTGTTGTTATGAAAGCAAAGTTTTAATTATGAATCATTTTCTCTAATGATTAGATGAGCTAGAATTTTATTTGACATATGGAATTCAAAAAAACGCCTTTATATGAAAATTGGCACTCTAAACTACAAAGCCTTTTACTTCAGAAAAAAATCTTGGCATATACATTAGTTTCTTTTCTTTTCTTTTTTTTTGTACAATACAGAAGTAAATGGTTAGACAGAAACGTTATAAGGAGAATTTGTGGAATCACATAAATGAATTTTTTCTTTTTCCAATTACATAAAATTTATAAATTATTGAATTGTACAGAAAATTACATTTTATCCTAAAGTATTGGATTATATTACTATATAAAGAAAAGACAAAAAGATTTTTTTTTCAATTGAAGGGGAAAATTGGTTTGACAAAACTTTAAATTATTATTATGCATTACTTTATAATAATTAATATAATTACATTAATAATAACAATT
>JAPMOQ010053704.1:7943054-7974674 GCA_026543055.1 Argiope trifasciata | reverse complement strand
CTACAGAAAATACACTATAGATATGTTACCATATCCAAGTGACATAACATCTTGTTATATAAAATTAAGGCAAAATTAAAATAGTTTGCATAGCTCAAACTTGTCATTAAATATGTTTAAAGGCATCATCGGAACATAAAACAAGGATCATGCTCTAATCTTAATGTAAATTTAGGGGGAAATATTCTAGGTTAGTTTCTGGAGAACAGCCTTTAGCTGATAAATACTAAAAGGTCTAGAATTAAAATGGTTAATACATGCATTCAGTAACACTTAATAATAAGGAGAGAAATATTATTATTCATTTTACAGAAAAATTTTCCCCATAAAAAATACTTTTAATAGCACATTTATTCATTCATTAGATATAAGCATTTCAAATATTTTGAAAATATTTGAGCATAAATGTTTTTCAAATTTATTATAATATCATGCGTCAGTTACTTTATGGTTAATAAATGATTTTGGCATGATCATAGTGAAAAAAAAAGATTTTTTAAGTATTTCAGCTTAATAAAATACCGTGACTAGGGAATAAAAAATGTATCCTGTTTCCTGGAAAGTAAAACGTTAATTAAAGGCATTAATATTATTTTAATGTAAAAAGAAAGACTTCGAAGTCAACTTAAAATCTAAGGAAATTGAAAAGGGACATTATTTAAAATAAAGAGGTTAAAATATATCTTCTTTATTTCATTTTTGAAGATGGAGATTTAATTTCAATATAAAATCCATAATAATTAAGATTTCTGAAACTTTTAACAAATCAATTCTATGATAATAATTTGGATATATGAAGCTTATGACAAATTATTTCTATGACTTTCTAGAAAAGCTATAAGATATATACTCATTTATTACGTATATTTTTACATTATTACGCTATCTAATTTAGGATGTAATTATTCCAAAATATCCATAATATTTTCTTGATTTTTGTTAAAATTATATTTGAACAACAAAAAATAAAATAGATGAATCCGGAATATTATATATATATATATATTTATATACACTGAAGTGACAAAAGTCATGGGATAGCAATATGCAAATATACAGATGGCAGTAGTATCGCAGCGAAAAAGTATAAAGGCGCAGTTCGTTTTCCAGAGCTTTCATTTGTGTTCAAGTTATTCATGTGAACAGGTTTTTCGTGATTTATGGCGGCACGACGAGAATTAACAGACTTTGAACGTGGAATGTTAGTTGGAGCTAGACGAATGGGTCATTCCATTGCGGTTATCGTTAGTGAATTCAACATTCCGAGATCAACAGTATCAAGAGTGTGCCGAGAGTATGAAATTTCAGGCATCACATCCATCATGGACAGCGCAGTGGACGACCACCTGCACTTAACGACCGAGACCGCCGACGTCTGTGTAGAATGGTCAATGTTAATAGACAAGCAACACTTCGTCAAATAACTGCAGGAATCAATGTGGGACGTACAAGGGATGCGTCCGATAGGACTGTGCGGCGAAATTTGTCTTCCTTGGGCTATGACAGCAGAAGACCAACTCGAGTGCCTTTACTGACAGCACGACATCGCCTGCAGCGACTCTCCTGGGTTCGTGAGCATATCGACTGGTCCCTAGACCAGGGGAAAACCGTGGCGTGGTCAGATGAGTCACGATTTCAGTTGTTACGAGCTGATGGTAGAGTTCGAGTGTGGCGCAGACCCCACGAAGGACCCAAACTGTCAGCAAGGAACTGTTCAAGCTGGTGGTGGCTGCATAATGGTGTGGGCTGTTTTTACATGGCATGGACTCGGTCCTCTGGTGCAACTGAACCGATCATTGCCTGGAATTGGTTATGTTCAGATGCTTGAAGATCACTTGCAGCCATTCATGGACTTCACGTACCCACACAACAATGGGATTTTTATGGATGACAATGCGCCATGTCGCCGGGCCAGAACTGTTCGCGATTGGTTTGAAGAATATTCCGGACAATTCCAGCGCATGATCTGGCCACCTAGATCTCCCGATATGAATCCCATCGAGTATTTATGGGACATCATCGAAAGGTCCGTTCGTGCCCAAACTCCTGCACCATCCACACTTTCACAATTATGGACGTCTATACAGACAGCATGGCTCAATATTCCTGCAGAGGAAATCCAACGACTTGTGGACTCCATGACACGTCGAATTGTTGCACTTCGCCGGCAAAAGGAGGACCGACACGATATTAACAGTCATCCCATGACTTATGTCACTTCAGTGTATATATACATACACTGATGGAAAAAAAAATACCAACACCACAAAAAAATTATTGTACAGTAATGAAATTTTAGGAATACATTTGTCTAGGTAACATATTTAATATATTAAAGTTTCAAGATTACAGGTAGAGCCATTGGCGAGAAGAGCCATTTCAAATGTGAAATGTTGGTACATTAGTAACCGGTGTAACCGCCAGAATTTTGAATGCAAGCATGCAAACGTGCATGCATTGTGTCGTACCGGTGTCGGATATCAGTTTGTGGGATAGAGTTCCATGTCTTTTGCACTTGGGTGGTCAATGCAGGGAAGGTTAATGCTGGCTGTGGATAACGCTGGAGTTGTCGTCCAATGATGTCCCATACGTGTTCGATTAGAGAAAGATCTGGTGATCTAGCAGACCAAGGCAACATGTCGACACTCCGTAGAGCACGTTGGCTTACAACAGCGGTATGAGGCGAGCGTTATCCTGTTGGAAAACACCCCTTTGAATGCTGTTCATGAATGGCAGCACAACAGGTTGTATCACTAGACTGACGAACAAATTTGCAGTCAGGGTGCGTGGGATAACCACGAGAGTGCTCCTGCTGTCATACGAAATAGCTCCACAAGCCATAAGTCCAGGAGTAGGCCCTGTGTGTCTAGGCCCCGGAAAGGTCACTAGCAGGCGTTCACCTGGCCTCCTTCTAACCAACAAACGGCTATCACTGTGACCAAGGCAGAACCGGCTTTCATCAGAAAACACAACAGATCTCCACTCCGTCCTCCAATGAGCTCTAGCTTGACACCCCTCACGTCGCAAATGGCAGTGGTTTGGAGCCAGTGGAATGCACTTTACAGGGCGTCTGGCTTGGAGTTGTCCTTGAAGTAACCGATTTGTAAGAGTTCGTTGTGTCACTGTGGTGGCAACTGCAGCTTGAATTTCAGCTGCATACGCAGTACGATAAGCCATAGCCATACGTCGAATACAACGGTCTTCCCGCTCAGTAGTACCACGTGGCCGCCCGGAACCTGGTCTTCATGAGGCAGTACCTTCCCTTGACCA
This sequence comes from Argiope trifasciata, assembly GCA_026543055.1. NCBI lineage: Eukaryota > Metazoa > Arthropoda > Arachnida > Araneae > Araneidae > Argiope > Argiope trifasciata. The sequence continues at coordinate 7,971,404 of JAPMOQ010053704.1, read as the reverse complement.
CTTCCACCAATACTCATGCACAGTGGATACATTCCTGCCAAGTCTTTCAGCAATATCGCGGAAAGAAAACCCACCTTCTCGTAGCTCTACAACACGACCTCGTTCAAACTCAGTGAGCTGTTGATAATGGCTTCTTCGTCTTCTCAGAGGCATCCTTGACTAACATTAACCCACTACGTCAAATCTCAACTGTGAATAACGATCACGAACCTTATATCGTTTATTTAAAGCAAACCTCATTTGCATATTCATAGTGTCGCTACTAACGCCACACGCGCGTAGCTCAAAATTTGAATAGACCTCATCTTTCAGATGTATAAACACGCCTACCAAATTTCGTTTATCTAGCGCAGCTCCTTGCTAGTGTATAAATAATTTAAATTAACAAAAAAAAAAACACGAAAACTTAAGAAGTTTAACACTACAGTTTTTAGGGTTAAATGTATTTTGTGTAAAAGTTTAATATAAAGAATTATAGAAGGTGATGAAATTTCATGAAAAAACTTTATCATCAGACGAATATCTAACACATCTTTTATTTTAAGAGCCTAACAACAAGTCAAAGGTATAAATAATTATAAATAGAAAAAACTACTCATGAAAATTCAAAAAATTGAAAGTTTTCTAATTTATGCTCTGATTTCTAAATATATTTCAAAAATAGTCTTTTCCAAAAATCAATGTTTATGCTGAATAATTCATTAAAATATGTAAAGCGTGTAAAGTAGTCAATCAATTAAAAAGATCAATTCGTTATAAAAGTATTCTATAGAAACAGAAGATAGAAGCAAGATGTATCGCAATCTTCATGACAAGCCTGTAAGACGTAAGATAACGCATACTTTTAATATGGTCCATATTCAAAAAAATAAGGAGAGTTTTATTATTGATAAAAATGATCATTGTTAAAATGTATTTCCTAGTCCAATATAATGTAACCAAAAGTATAAAAAAGCACAAATTTGAAATAAAATTTTCGAGTTTTTTCACAAACATAAATGTCGGCAAATTCTATGGGCTTTTACCTATAATACATTTTTTAAAATTATTACCCGTCACTGGAAAAAGAATATATATATAAATCGCTGGAATAGTAGATTTATGCAAGGCGTTTTTGAAAGTGTCTATGCAAAGAAGACAGCACATTCATCTTTTTAACGGTGTTGGTTCTGACAGTGTCACAATTTCAAAGCATTTGGAACAACGAATGAAGAGTGAGTGAAAACAGAAATTTGAACATCATCTATTACACCTACTGGGACAAAGTAAGAGAATACATAATCTAAAAAATGGTTTTGAGAAAATATTTTTAAAATGGGTTCTGATAATTATTTGAAAGAAAACCTTTTTCAAATTAAGAGACATAGTAAAGACTGACTAAAGATTGATTCAGATTGTAAGACTTACCATACATATGTGCAATGACATCTTAAAATTCAATTTAAATCCAAATTAATTTCGAAAATATTATTTTAAATTAAACCACAGTAACTTCATTATAAAAATATTCTCTTATTTCCTGATCCACGTTACCTACTTAATTAATTCAAGAAATGTTTTGTTAAAACGTTTATTTAGAGAATCCCATGCTTTTTATTGATTGATGAAAGTTGCTGACCTAAACATAGTTTTTTTTTAAAGAACCCTGCGTTTTCTCTTCTTTGAGATTCACAAAGACAGAAATCGCAATGAGAAACTTAATCGCTGTAAACAAGATTTTCCCAACCAAAATGTGGCATTTAATACTAGGGATATATATATATATATATATATATATATATATATTGTTTGTTGTTACTTTATAAAATTTAGAGAACATATTTTCCCTGCTCTATTTTTTGACGAAAGTTCGAAAAACAGTTAAAACAAACTTTTCGAAAGTTTATGGAATTGCAAAATTGGTTTTTCAAAAATTCAGTATGAACTCTAAACCCTTGTATAAATTATAGCCACATGTAACCTTATACAACACACAGTCACATGTGTTTTGAATAAGGTTATTTTAAGTTATGCATAAGATAGTCGTTAATGTTCTATGTGTGAACTGTTAGAAAGAGTGGTAAAATTTTTTTCTGGAGACTGTACATAACAAATTTACATTAAGCAAATCTCGCATTTATTCCACTGTGATTTTACCATCCGCAAAAGGGAAGTGAAAGCCTCCACATTAACATGCAATATTTCTTCATCAATGAAACTAGTATTTCATTGATGAAGAAATATTGCATGCATGAAGAAATATTGCATTAAACTTCATCACTAGTGTTCGAACTAGTTCGAAAAAATATTTAGAGGGTTTAAACTGTAGTTGAATATATATATATATATATATAACTTAAAAAGAATACTGTAATTGTATTAAAAGTGATTTACTTTTAGCAATATTTTGGATAAAGCTGTTCAACTTTGAACTGATGCATGCTAATTAAAAAAATTCATTTGAAAACAAAATCTATTATTCTTAAAATTTCATAATTTTCTAAAAATATGTTTTTACTTCTTAATTTACTTCCATGCAAGGATAATTCTATCATTTTCCCTTTTTAAAAAATTATTCTATGAATATATCATGTGCTCATTGATAATTCCTTTTTTAAGAAAAAAAAAACATTGTTTATGTATCCTTAATTTATTTAGAAAATTATATGCTATGCGACAGTTTCTATGTATCTGTTTTTATCCATCAACGAGAATTCATTATTCATTTTGCGATTTCCTGCTGTGTCAGTAAAAAGGCAAAAAAAATCTGCTTTTCTTTTGTTTCCTTGGAATGTTTATTTTATTTAGTGCTATTTGACGTAAGAAGTTTCCTCGAATGGCTGACTTAAACAAGGAGAAGGAACTTTAGAAAAAAATATGGAGAGTTTATTTAGCTTAAAAAATTCAACAAATACTTTTCTATAAGGATATAATTTGTAAGGATTTATCTCCTTTAATTTAATTTTTATTTTTTGGGAGAAAAATCTTTGTTTACATTTGCCAAGATATTTATTCCAGCTGAGAACAAAATTCTTTGTTGAGAAAAACTTCGAACCTTTCTATCTTTTGCTTTCTTTTGTCTGAAAGAAAACACACCTAGCTTTTATTTCGTTAAAAAAAGTTAGGACTGTTTTCTGTTGAACGATTTGAATCCTAACGAACTGTTTATCTGTTTATCTTTTTATCTTAGACGGGATGTGAAGACTATTTCTTTGTCTTTCAACAGAATAGTTTTGGAAATAAAATTATTTTGTTGAATTGAATAGAATTATGCTAGATTTAAAAGGATCGATGCGTAAAAATGATTCGCATGATAAAAATTAAAGATCTTATAATGATTTTGGAAAACAGAGGGAAAAATAATTTACAAAACCTAATTAAATAATGAAAATTAATTTAAATTTAAGCATTCATGCAGTATAAATTATGGAAATTAATATTTTAATATATTAAAAATAAAAAGCGCAACTCCTATAATAGCATATATTTCATTCTATAATAATAATTAAAAGTGAATGCTTGGAAATAAATATATCCTTTGAAAATTTGATATCTCATTACTGATACAAATCACTTAAATTTCGCTTCTTTGTCAACTGCTCAGCAGAGAAGAAAATTATTGAACAATACTATTTACAAAAGATGTTAAATGGTTTAACACTTTGAACATTTCTTTACTTGACGTAAAATCAGATTTTTATGATGATATTACAATAATTATAATGATACCTTTGTTAAGGACCTCACAATTATTGATAGATTATACTTCTAAAAAATTATTTATCCATTTAAGAAACTAGGGCTATTATTACGATTGCATATTTTTCTAGAAAATGATTTGCCCCTTAGGGAATTATAAAAAAAGGAACAGACACAGAAAAATTGATTATTTATTGCGTAAACTTTAATGCTGTTGAACAGCTAAATATCATACTATTTGCTGCTGGATAATAAATTATTTTCAATCGAATTAGCATGTTGTGAAATTCCGCATGCTCTATCTACGTGCATATTTCAATCATTTTTGATACCTGTATTTTATGTTTGTTTTCACATTGTTACCCATTTTGCAGCATATCAGACATCTTTCATCATTTATCTACCAGAAAATATTCAGATGAATTATATTTCATTAAAAAATAATGTTTTAAAATGGCTTAACATTTGCTATTGTTCTATTTGCGCTCTTTGTTTTTCGTTTCGCTAAACATTAATTAAGAGAATTTAATGACGAAAAAATAAAATAAATGCAACTTTATTAATAATTAAGTCACAGATTTAATCATTAACGTACATAATACATATATGTCAAAATAATAAATTGCGCATTATCAGACCAAAAGCAGTAAAAAGAACAAAAATTTTACTCGATAATTTATTTATTAAAAAACAATAGATTTACAACATTTCTAAGTAATTTTTAAAAAAGTAAAATGGTAATTATTTTTATGTATTAATAAGAGATTTCAAATTATGTGATTAGTACCTACATTATTTAATTGATGATTAAAATAATGCCAAATGGGAATTTTTCTGGAATAAATAATTAAAATTGTGCGGAAATTTTTAATTATTACAAAAGTTTTGTGAGGGGTAAAGTCTTCAAATTTTTTTGTAATTATAAGTTTATTTTGCTTACTAGAACCAATACTGTTACCTTAATCAAGGAATAAATTTTTTCTTGGAGGTAAACGTTGGAATTATTTTATTCATATCATATTATCTAAATAAAAAATCCTTTTATGAGCACCTAACAAAGTCATCTTTCGTACATTCTGTTGATGTATTTTAAGGATCAAATTATTAAATCTAAGAATTAATGTGAGAACATCATGTTGCTTTGGTTTGAGGTTTTTGAAGCCTCAAAATGCATAATGAACAAATTGATGGAATCTCAAAATACGAATTCAACAAACTGATTTATCGCTTTTGAGGCATTTTCTTTTCCTTTTTAGTGTTATTAAATAATGCAGAAGGTTGTCCTATTTGAAGTTTTATCGTCAACTATAGTTACAACTTGATTTCAAAATTGCTATCTGAATTCTTGTGAATTACCTTAATTAATTTAAAACATTAACCAGTTTAAGCCAGTTTGAAACAATCACGAAACTTTCAGATCACACATACCGAGACATTTAGAAAAGGATTCATTTTTTTCTATCTCAAAGTCAGTCGAGCACCAAAATTTGTTTGCGAGCTAGAAAAATTAAAAAGGAAAGTTTAAAAAAAATATCATTATGAACATATGTACAGAAAGAGGAGGACTAGCGATCGATAGAGAAGTCTCGTAATTGTTTCAAACCGGCTTAAACTGGTTAATGATTCAAACTAATTAAGACAAATAATAAAAAATAATGTTCTCATGATAACTTGAAATTTTAGATCATAGATTTCCTTAATTTTTTTGACATTATTATTTATTTATTTTAATTTTATTTTAAAAATATTTATTGTTAGTTATATTTATACGTTATCGTCTGAATAGTTCAGTTTTATTAAGAATGATGCCTGTTATGCCAAATAATAAATGAAAAAAAAAATTGAGTTAATCAATTTAATGGCAAAATTTTAAAATTTAGAAATAAAATTTATAATAGAAGTAGAAATTAAGAAATCAAAGTAATATATTTATTTTACAGCCATCATTACAAGTTTTACATATCGTTAATTTATTTAGTTGGAACCGTGAACAATGCTTCTAAAAATTTTAAGTGACTTTATATAGCATGTAGTATTTATCAGAGTTAAGTACTCTAACATAATCCAGAAACAAAGAAATGTAAGAATTTTTATCTACGGAAATTAGTTGAATATTTCAAATGAATATATACATTGCATTTAGTGAGCGCTAATGCTGCTACTATAGAACACCAATAAACAGAACAATTTTAGAATAAATGTTAGTACGATTGAAAAAATCACAGCCTAAGAATCAACAAAATTAATAAAGATTCCGGTCTGAGGACTTTCTCAAGGGTCACCCTCAGACAGGGATTTTTTCTGTGAAGGGTCTGACTTTCGTCAAGAAATTGACCCCTCGTGACCCGAAAATCCCAGAATATTGAGGTTTTGGAGATAAAATTAGTATCATAACAGAAAAGATATCAAATTTTAAACAATGGTAAGTCAAAATCACAGCAAACAGAAAACACGTGAAACCATAAAATCGAATTCGTCAATATAAGAATGCACTCTAACATAAATAACAACAGAAATATTTTTCTTGACTATTTAACTTAAAATGAATTTGTGCATTTTATTAAAAAAAGAAGGAGACCGTTACCATCCTTCTGTGGCTTCAATATGATATATTTAACAAAATTTAATTAATTTATTTAAAGCCGCCTTTGGTGGACGCTCAGTTCGCCAAACTCTTTAAAATAGTCAGTTAAATACTTTATGTAATGCCATTGTCAATTAACTACTTTATGTTAGTTGTCACTGCCAATTAAATATTTTATATAACGTCTTTTAATAATTATTTCATCAAAATATTTTAAAGGTTCCCATTTTGATAGTCATATAATTCACTCATGCATTTATAAAGTTCCTAAGTTACCAATGTACTATATGTCTATAATTATCTACGAGCTCTCGCAAAATTTCAATTTTAAATCAAAGTACAAATGATTAAGCTGCAATTAATATAAAAATAGTTTTTATTGAAATTATTCATCTTTTTTTAATGTCAGTATTGAAAACAGAGCCCATCAGCATTTGAGTTTTATGTCTACTACAGAATAATTTTCATGATTTATATAATATCTCTAGAATTGTTCCAACAAAAAATTTTCAGATTTCTCTCTTTTATTGAACTGATATATTAAAATATTTATAAAACAGTCACTTTTAAATACTGATTTAGTTGATTGAAGTTTATCTCTTTTTATTTAAAATATCGGTATCTGAAAATTACTTTGTTAAATATGATTCTCAGATCTGAGGATCTAGATAAAAGCTAAAGCATTTTCATTTATTAAAACAATTATAGACTCATTTTACATACTATTTACATTTAATTATTTGCTTCACTTAGATACACTTTATAGATGCATTTTTATTATTAAAGTTTTACAAATCAACCGTTGGGCCTTGAATTGAAAAGATATATATTAAATCACGTTTGTCTTAAATAAGGCTGATTTCTTTAATTAATAATACTGTAAAAGCCATAAAAACTTTTCTTTATATTTTTTTTAGAAAAATCATTTTATTTCATACAGACGCTTGCTGAAAATTGCATTTCTGTATATTTAATGTGTAATAATAGTTTTTTTTAATTTGAGTTTTCTCAACCTGATAACAACATATTGATAAAAGATAATTTTTCCCCTTTCACTCGTAATTTGCACGTGAAGATTAAATTTTATTTTTATTGTTGTAAAATATAATTAATTTATTTTTTAAAAATTCATTAAAATATAAATGAAATTCGTTGATTAAAATACTAGTATCGCTAAAAGATAATTGTTTTTTCTTCAATATGATTTAAATTCAATTTTTCTCTATAATAGTTTTGAAAGTCCTAGTGGTAAAACGTTGAAATTTCGCTTATTTTTTAGTTAAAAATTAGAAAAAATCACTCTCAGGTGCACATTACCTACCCACAAAATATGCATGTGCCAAATATGATAGCTGTAGGTCCAATGGTCTGGACTGTAGAGCGCCAACACACGCACACACACACACATTCAGCGTTATTAATAAGTATAGACTACTATAAGTACATCCTTATTAAAGAAATATTATAAATAGATTCACCATTTCAACAATTCAAAATTGTTATACATCAATTCATCAATCGTTGTAATCACGTTAATAACAAATATTTAATTAAGATGAACCAGTTTTTAAAAATAGGTTTTGTGACCGAAAATTCACTGATGTTTCATCCTTTTAGATAGTAAATAGCTTCCTTCTAATTTAAATAATAAATACTTTGGTCCAATAACCATCTATCCTAAATGAAGGCTTGAGTCTTGAAATATATTTTTGCTAACGTTTTTTTTGTCATATTAAAATTGAAATAGTTAATTTAATTTCATTTCAGTTACCAGAAGTGACATTTATAGTTTGGCTTTCTGGCTTTCTAGACTCTAATCCTGAAAATTAGTGAATTAAATCTTAGGCTAAATAATGCAAAAAAAGCACGTTAAACAGCATGAAATTAGAAGGAGTAAAATTCGATTGAATGAATTAAATTTCAAACTTAATTTGAAAGATAAAATTTATTTATTTTCATTAGAAAAAAATAGCAATTAAAATAATTAAAGAAGAAAAGTTGTATGAATTTGGTAGTTGGATTTTTCAAGAATGTGATGCATAACTTCTTGAATTGTTTGTATGTCTAATATATGCAGACAATAAATTTAGAATAAAATGGCATATAAGTAGCGATGCTTCATTGCCACTGACATACCCGGATCAAATAATTTCCTCATCAGCTGAAAAGATAATTATCCTTTCGTAAATGTGTTGCGCCTAAATAATTTGATTCGATCTAGTCCGCTCTGCAAAACATGATAGCGAGATTATTATCGTTACAATATAACTGAGCTCTCCAAACATTTAACCAGAGTGCTTGTGTAATTTCATTTAAATCGGACCTATGTGTTCATGGAGCATGATTTCATTACTATAATAGAGCTGTGAATAATTCGAGTAAGCTGAAATGCTTGAATAGTACAAACCAAATGAAATTCGATATTATAACAGTTAATCAAATTATAGTTGTCCAATATTTCCATACATAATTCCTTTAAAAGAGTATTGATAAATATATTTTAGCCATTTGGAATTGAAAAAGTAATTCAATGCATAATTATTCACCCAATACAAAGATTTGTTTATTATTCTGAAAAATAAATATACATACTTTAGGTCGAACTTCCTTGAAAAGTTATTTTTTTTACTATTCTGGAGGTGTTACTAACAATCAAAATTGAAAAATAAATGAATAAAACATCAAAATTATACATAATCTTGAACGATGAGTGAGAGGCTCTATCCGAGTTCTAGAGGATGATAATTTTCTGGCAATGGTAAGTTTTGGTTAATAAGCTAGTGAAAATGATATTGTAAGTACTTTGATATATAAGCAAAACTAAATCATAGTCCTATGTTTTTATAGCTCCTTACCATAGACAATGTATAGATAATTAATAAAAAAAGCGTTTAGCTTTTATTTAAGATATTTTTAGTTAAATATTTGCATTTTCTTTGCACAAAGGTGAAAGGAGGAAAAAGTATTAAAGTATTAAGGAGTAAAAGTAATTTTATTGAAAAAATAAAACAGTTTACTTTAAAAGAAATATTTTTTATTTTATTTTGGAATATGAGTCATCAAAGTATAAAAAGTTAGCTTCAATATATGAAATTTTCATTAATAACTTATTTATACAAATACTTTCTGGGGAATTTATTCGACACGTGAAAAGCATGATTAAAAATATAACTTAACTAAGAATAATGTGATGCGTAAGTTCTTGAATTGTTTCTATATTCTTTCTTTAATAGTGTTTATCAAAACGTTATTTTTATTTTTATTAAAAGAATTATATGAATTTTTAATGACGTTTGATTGAAACAGTATCAAAATTATTGTCGAAGATAATAAATTTAAAAATAGAAGAAACACATATAAACGAATTCATTCTTAAGGAAAAACTAGTTACATTTTAATGGATAGCGATGAAAAAAAAATATTTTTTGAAATTTATTTTCATTTAATTATATAAGATTGAGTTGTAAAGGCCATATAATTAAAATTCCTTATGATAATGCTGAAATAAATCCCATTGACATTCTTGTATGAAAGTTCTAAAAGTAAATTTTACTTTAATGAGCCCCAGAAGCATAAAATGGTGCAAAAGTAAATATGATCTTTGTGAAAGGCCCATACACATTTGAAACAATTATAATAAACAATATATATATATATATACAGAAATCTTTATATTCACTGTATTTGAGAAGAAAATGTCAGAAAATGGGCCTATTAATGTAAAAAATGGAAGATTTAGCAATAATAAAAGTACTAATATGAGAAGTTTAATTTTGATGAAACCTAATAAACGTGTTTCATAAAAAATAACTAAAAATGTTGTACTCGTAGATATATTCTCTTTGGGGTAGGATTAGACACATTTGACAACACATATTACAAATGAAACATGTTGTAAAAATAAATTTTTGTACTCAGTGTTTCTGAAAAGAATGTTGTCACAAAACAGATTTTGCTAACGTAAGAAATGTAAGAGAGGTAGCAACAGTAGTAATGATGTATATGAGAAGAAATGGTAAAATATTAATCTTTAAATCACTTTACCAGAAAAGAGAATACGCTCTCAATGAAATACAATTTCATGCTTTTTGCATTACTCTATTGAGATACTGCTCTCTTAAATGTATGGATAGAAATTAATTCTGACAAAATTTGAAATAAAATGAATAGATTAATTAAAAATTTTGAGAAGCTCAGAATAAAATCTTAAGTCATATTGAAGATTCTCCGACCCACTCGAAGGCACACGCAGAAAATTGAATAACCTGATCTCAAGACTAGCAATATTGGCGGAAACTGTGATTGATTTTAAAGAGTCATCACCGGCCATGCTACAATTCTTCCCGAAGGAAGTACGTCCCGCCATGGTCACTCGGTGATACAATATTATAAATAATATTTTCGAAAATAAATTTGTCCTTTAATTTATCTGAAAATCATTGAATTATCATCTTGAAATGGAAAGTGTATACTTTTGCGACTACCTGTTTATAATATCGAAATGAATACATTTATTACAAGAAACATTTTTCAAATGACTTTTTTTTATAAATTTTTAATCTTAATTTAAAGAAATTTTTCTAATGATCACCTGCTTAATCATCTGGCTGTAAAATTTTATTTTCCTATGATTATTATTTTGAAAACCGATAGAAAACTTGAATTTTCTTATTTATTAAACTGAGAAACTTTGAGTACAATGCGTATTTTATTATATTATTTATGTTATGTTTTGAATTTTCAGTAAACTTTTCAATAGAAGCTTATTTTAAATAATAAATTAATATATGTTTTCCTTCGAGTTTCAAAGAAATAATTAATTAATATATTTTCTCAGCTATTCAAAAAATATTTATACATTATTGAAAAAGAGTGGAGGTATAAAATATTTCGTTTCATGGAATATTCCTTTAATGCGAATTCTTCTAAAATCTTATTTAAATTAATTTTATCTAAGATGTATTTTTTATTTTAATTACAAAGAGTAGGATAAATATTTACATTACAGCAAAAACAGCGATATAAAAGTTCTATCAAACTGCATGCAAGAAAAATAAATACTTTTTTTTTCAACAGTGCATTAAAATTCTTCTATGCTTTGAAAGTTACCTTAATGCATATTTTTGTATCTTGAATACTGGGTAAAATTTTAGTTTTACAAAAAAGATCATATGTATTTTCAACATACATTTTATTATAATTTAGTATTTTAATAAGTTTAAATAAAATTTTATTCAAAACTTAGTATAGTGATTGCATTCAAAAGTAATTAAACAAATAAACAGATACACTGATAAAGAATTGTCCGTGTACATGATCTTTTAATTATAACACTTAAAGGCAGCAAGTAATCGCGTATTTAGAGTCAACTTAAACGAGATTAATGAGATTAATTGCTTGATTACAATTCTTCTCCCAGTATATTTCTAAATCTTATCATCTATCTCAACGGCAATTTTCAACCAAATGGGGATTTATTTCTGCTTTAATTACAAAGGTGAAAATCCCCATAGCAAAATGAAGCGAAGCATTCAAAAGGATTAATCTACACCGTGATTTAAGGCCACCCACACAAAAATGCTTTTTTGAAATTCCGAATATTTACAATTTTTTTTCGTAGTCACTGTTTGAGAATATTAAAAAAGAATCCACTCGTCTTCGATAATTTCTCGCTAAGAGGATTAAAGAGAAGACTCAATTTCATACGATGGTTAGTCAGAAAAGATTAACTGAATTTTTTAAATATGTCAGGAAACTGTTAAGTAATTGTAAACACCTATTAAACCGGACATATGGTGGTTACTAAAAATTTAAAGCGTCAGTGCTCCCATAATTTAATTTCCTATTAATCATATGTAAAAAAAATAAGTGTTACTTGTTTGCAATTTTTTGTTCTTTTTATCTAAAAAATTCGTCATTTTACTTAGAATAATGTTATAAGGAATTTAGTTTTGGGAAAATTCAGTCCTCATTCTACAACTATTAGCTATTAGCAACTATTGGTAATATTTTTAATTATAATTTCCAAAGTTTAACGAAAAATCTTACTTAATTTTTCTATGCAGCAAAATAAGTTTTGATTATAATCTGATATAGTGAAATGATTTCTTAGAAATAATTAAAAAAATGTGAAAACTGAAAACAAATGTATAAATGGTGCTTTGTTTTTTTAGGTAAAAAATGATATTAAAATAACTGGGAACCAATGGAGACATTTGAAATTTTCTTACTAAAAACGAATTTCCCATAGAGTAAATCGAGAGGAGATAGGAGTAATCTATAGAAATATTTAGCCATGATAAAATGTTTCTGTATTCTGCAATAATTTTATTAAAATATAGATATTCCAAACCAATTATTTTAAATTACTGAACAAGAGTTCTTTACTTTCATCGCAAACAATATAATTTCTCAAAATTAAGTTTTATTCCAAATCGTTTGTATTTGCAACCCTCTCCCTCCTTCAATTTGAATTGCTGGATCTTTATATTACAAGAGGGGTTCAAATGAAATGATACGGATGGCACTGTGGTTATAAAGGAACATTTTATTCAAATCATACACAACAGGCTTCAGAGCAACGATCATATTAATTAACGAACTGCAGATTTCCTATTTCCCAGAATTCATGCGGCCGTGACGAGATTCAGTCTTTCATATCGTCTTTGACTTCACCTTCCAAAGCCCTGTACTTGTTGAATTTCTCGAGCACAGAAGAACCATTAACTCCGATGTGCATTGTGAATCACTCCACAGACTGCGCATGTTCATCAAGAATAAAAGACTATTCTCGGTGGTTGTAGATCTACTCCATGATAAAGCGCGTCCACACGACTCCAGAATCACACACGCATGTCATGAAACATATTTTGAATACCGAAATGAAGATTCTGTAATATACGAATATCGCATTTCCTGTAATATACGAGTACCCACATTTTCTGTAATATACGAGTATCCTTGGATCCGCTATTCATATTTTATAATGCTAATGCCAAAAGATATCTTGGCATTACTGATTAATGTCTTTTCATTTAGAATGTACTTTCAGGGCAAAAATCTAACGTTTCTATAATTTTATTTTAAAACTAATCAAGGTACATTTATGCATTTTGTAAGATTTTTATATCTTTATGCTACATTATTTCTGCATTATTTTCTACATTTTTCTACATTATTTTCCATTTAAAATTTCAAAAACCACAAAAGAGAAAATTGTTTGTCTCTTCTACTCTTGTGTAGCGATATATGTTAATGTATTTCTTAACACTTATTCTCTGTGCTTAAATTATTTCTCTAATGATGAAATAAATGAATTTTTTTAAATGTCAAAACTTTTTAACTCTATCTGTCCCTCCCCCCTCTCTGCCTATATATATATATATATATATATATATATACGCTGACAAAAAATAAATAAAATGCATAGCAAATGATCTAAGGGTTGTAAGATATATATTTTCAAATTTAAAAAAAATGGTGTGTAATCTATAATATTACTTGATAAATCAAATTTGCAGTTAAAATTTGCAACCAATAATCAAAGCGAGTCAACTGGTAATAAACGGTGGCTTGTTTTAAATACTTTAAAAAAATTAAACTACATTTTTATTGAATAATTTGAAAATTAAAACGTTTAGAACAATTGCAGTCAGCCATATGAAAATAAGAATATTAAAGATTTTTTTTTAAATCTGAATGTTCATTTCAATTATATATATTTTTATTTATGGCAAACTTTCAGTATCTAGATAAATTCAAGCATTTTATCAAGTGACTGAATTAAACAAAAGAAACAGAATATATGCAAGTAATTTCCAAGATTTCTTGTTAATAATCTAAATTTTTTTCCTGATATATTTTTAATGCTTTCTTCATTATTTAGTTAATCGATTTCGAACTTCTTCATGTATACAATGCTTTCTTCCGAGTGAAATAGAGGAAAATGTATTTGTGTCAATAAAACCATTTTCGTTTTCGTCTTCAGAAAACGGAAATTCAAGCAATATTATAGATTTCAATACCTTTTATGTATGTATTAGCTCTTTTTATAAATCAAATGCTATCGGTAATTTATTCTATTCAAATAATAATTTCATTGGCATTCGTTTCATTCGGGAAAAGAATAAAAATGGTAAACATTTAATATGTTTACTTACTGGATTTTCGACTACTAATAGAAAATACTCACCCAATTCCATTAAATTTAAAAATAGTACTTTTTAAAATAGCTTTTGGTGAAGATATAGTTTTTCAGGATATGCAATCATTAAGCACCATTTTATGATATTAAAAGCCTTGCCTTTTTATGTTTATTTTGATTGGAGCAATAAGTGCATTTCGATGTTACTCTTATATTTGCGTTCGCATAAAAAAGGGAAATATAAATATCTGTAAAGAATTTTTAATCAAAATTATATGGGAAGGAATATTTGACATTTCTCTTTTTTAAAACAATTTATCCAAATATTTCTACGATAAAGTACGTTAACAAATTTCAGCGCATAATTGAGTTTTAATGTCCATTCCAAGCTATGGCTATCTAAAATTTAAATATTTGTTTTGATTTCATCTATTCTAAAGTCCCAATACTTATATGAAAGCATACAGTAAATTATTTTGATTATGAGTAAAACAATTATTAAATGGTGCAAGACTAATCTTTTGAGGAATTAGCAGTTTTATATAATGAGTCCGTATAACAGAATGAGTTAAATTTATTTATATTCATTCTATATCAAGTTCAAAAAGGAATCTTATACATTGGATTCTCTGGAAAAATATTTTTTTATACGAAAGTTTTTTTAAAGTTATTTTTTCATCTAAACATTTACTTTATTTTGTTTTTTTGCGAGCAAATTTTAATGAATGAAAAAAATTGAAATAACAATATTAATGACTTATTTTTATTTCTTTTTGATTTTATGTTAATGAATTTAACTATCATCATCATAACTTTTTTTCACTTACTTTTTATCACCCAGTTAAATCAACCAGTCCTTCCAAAATACTAAGCACAGGTTTTAAAAACACAATCAAAACTACACCATCATATTACTTATGGAAATCAATATCTGGCAAACATATAGCAACTAATTATACATAACAACGATAAAAGAAAAATATCGTAGCAACGCAACAGTCTTCAAATAGTTGGTAACGAGATCAACAGTCCAAAAAAAAGAATTGTCTGAATATGTGAATACTTCAAATTTTACAGTTCTCAACATAACTAACTCTTTTTTCCTACAGCGTTTTTTAGAAGGATCCACGAATTTCGGTTCCTAATCACCATGAATTTTTATTTCTTTCACAGTCTTCAACACCTTTTGAAATATATATTTCAATATATATTTTTGTGATATTAATTGTGCAGTGATGAGTTATAATAATTCTATTAAATTATTTTTTCACACTCCAGTAAGATATACAAAAAAGTATATCAATTATTAAATACGTTCCGCTATTAATAATCGAAGCAACACATGGATATTAGATAAGAGAGTTTCATTACAGATTGGCGTCTTATATTTTTTTCATTATACAAGATACTGGCCGCTTTTGGCGACCAGCTGGTTCGCCAAGAGTAATGCGTTCTAAAATTTTCAAATAAATACTTATGTGCCTCGCTCTCTTTATAATTTCTATGTCAGATATAAGTATATCTGGCAGAGAAATTATAAACTTCGATAGTCACGTAACTCATATTACTATAGTTATGTGATTTATTGCGATTATTTTTTCATTGCATGATATAAATCTCTGACTCGCAATAAGTTATCATGGAATTATGTGGAAAATATCACATTTTATATTTGTTCCATAACATTGCGTTGTTTTTTAAGTACGTGCTGAACATCTCTTTTTAATTGGCATAAGAGTTAGTTTAATAAATCAGTTTCAGTTTTTGTCAAAATGACGGCAATCACTGATGCATTCTTAACAAGTTTTTGCAGGTTAAATTCTACTTTCATTTTGTAAGAAATTCATTGTTAGAAAATATGATTATATCTATATATATTAAAAAGTCATCAAACATCGAAACTGAGTTTATATCTTTAAACATTGATATCAATGAAAACACAGTCAGTTTTAAAACGGTTTAAAAAAAACTAGTTTTATATTGTAATATTTTTGGATGTTACAACAGAAAAATTCCGAATGTTAGTGTAATTTTTTAAACTTTAAAAAAATGCATCTAGGTATGATATTCCAAAGTAAATAAGTATATACTAAGTGATGTATCTCTAGATCATATGATGTAGAGTGTAGAGCATTCACAAACACATGCACACACACATTCTTTCATATACACAAACACATACTCATTTGATTATCAGTCTTGTAGTAATTCCAGACGTTGATTGACCTGAAATGGTATATTTTTCAAGATGGTTTACAAAAAGATCTAAAAGAGCACTTTTTAATAATAATATTAATTTTTTAATAGATCAGCTGATTTTAATGATTGTTTAGAAGATTGATTGATGTAACAATTTTTCTTAAAATATTAGTAAAAATATTTTGTTAAATTTGACTCACAGAGTAAAGTATGAAACAATTTGACAGTTATTCACCAATGCTTTTTCTGACTCAAGTTACATAAAATGTAATTAGTATTATTATTATTGTAATTATTTAAACAAGTTTACAGTAGATATTAATTTGCATGCCAATTACTAATGATTTACAAATTAGCCATTTGACACGAATTTGAATGCGTATCGTGTATAAATTCAAACATATTTACCATAAACAAATTGCTGATTAACTAAATTAAGGATATAGATATTGCAAACGATCATAGAAACCTTTGCTTTGTATTTATTTTTTAGAAAACATAACATTTAATATTTATTTAATTTCATCCAATCACAGGGTTTTCGTTTGTTTTAAAATTTTGTTTTGTCTGAAATATATTATTGAAAAATACGGTAAAAAAATATCTTTAAAAATAGAAATTTCAGTTATATGTTAAAACACTGATATCATTAGAAAGCTAATTTTTTAATCTTTAATTTAATGTAAAAATCATCTTTATGCGATAATATTTTCGGAAGTTATAGCAGAAAAACGTCGAAATTTAGCTTAATTTTTAATTAATTCAAATTCTAATTAAAAATTCGAAAAAAGGGCTCGGAGTTGCACATTTCCAACCTTCAAGGTACACACGTACCATATGTGGTAGCTGAAGGTGCAACTGTCTGGCCTGTAGAGCGCCAACGCATACAAACACACACATTGAGCTTTATTATTAGATAAAAAATATATGTTATTTTTTCTTTAAAATCGGCATCAAATTTAAGAAATAGTTAAAGTTAAAAGATTCAGTTATTAGTAGTTAAAGAGTCGGTAACTTTATTCGGAAAAACTTTTTGAGTTTAATATTGAATTAATTATAGATATATTGCAAACGATTATAGAAATATGATATTAAGTCGGGATTTCAATGCATATCCTTTCTGAATTCAATCAGGTTTACTGTAAAAAAAGATTTGTTGAATTAATTATTTAGATATTACAAACGATTATAGAAACCTTTTCTTTGCATTTATTTTTTAAAGAAAATATCACATTTTATTTTATCCAGTCTCGTGCTAAAAGTTGCATTTCTTTAGATTTAATTTGCAATGGTAGTTATGAAAATATCACATTTTATATTTCTTTTATTTTATCCAGTCACGAGCTAAAAGTTGCATTTCTTTAGATTTAATTTGCAATGATAGTTTCTTTTTTAATTTGAAACTCCGTCAAAAGAATGGCAATACGCTGATAACACCTAATTTTTTCCCTCTTGACGTGCTCGTGCATATTAAATTTTATTGTTTTGTCCGAAATATATTATTGAAATACATGGTTTAAATAGTTATTTAAAAAATTGTTAAAAATAGAAGCTTAAGTCATACATTAAAACACTGATACCATTAGAAAACCATTTTTTTTCCTTTAAATTGATGTAAAAATCATGTTTGTGCGATAATATGTTCGGGAGTTATACCGGACAAACGTCAAAATTTCGTTTAAATTTCAATTAATTCAAATTCTAATTGAAAATTCGAAAAAAGAGCTCCGAGGAGCACATTCCCGACCTCTAAATTAGACATGTACCAAATTTTATAGCTGTAGGTCCGACGGTGTGGCATGTAGAACGCCAACACACACACATTGAGCTTTATTATAGGTATAGATATAGATATTTCCAATGACATGTACTAACTTTCGAATTCTCACAAGTTTAAAATTTTAATACCTAAATTGTCTTCTTTTATTCTAATAAAATTATCTGCACAAAATACAATAAAAAGATCTGGCATTCTAATTTAAGAAATATTGACTGATATTTTTAATTTTATACATTATATTTGTGCATAAAATAACCCAAATTAAATGGTAATAAGGTCTAAGAATTTAATAAGAATTTAATGCACAACCATTAACACAAAATAGTACACTTACAGCAACAGACATTTAGTAAATATTTATGTTTGCAAGCTTGGCATAAAAAACATCTTGCGGTCGTCAGGTTTCATATGTTTACAATCTTGCAACTTATCTCGTACTGCTTCCATGCTGTTGATTGGCTAGATGGTTGGAGCGCTGACTTAAGAATGTTATAACACTTATATTAAATCATCAAAAATAATTATTTTATAATTTATGACTAAAACAATAAAATCATAATGGATATTTCATTATGTGCACATTTTTCGTTTAGAATCAAATATTTCCTTTCTTTTATTACATTCTCGATTTTCCGTTCATTTAAAAGTTCATTCTGGCTAATTTTATATACATTGTTCTCTTCTCTTAATTTTAGTTTCTTCCTAACTAGTCCAAGATATTTTCACTTCCTGATAAATTCTTGAAAACCCTTGTCAACACATGGAGTGTGGAACTTTTCGCAATACATGAATTTACACTAGATACGAAAGCATATTTTTATATAAAAAAATAATTTAGTTACATTTTTTTCATAAAAATATGTAATATATACTTGCTATTCTGTGCATAAATTTGCTTAGGGACTCATGCATTATCAGCTTATTTACTGAAAAAAGATATTTAATTTACACAAATTTTTCCTTCCTGCGCGTCTACCGCATTTATAATGTTTTTTTTTTTTAATTCTTATTTTATTCTAAAATGACTTCGAAATGCTGCACTTTATAAATGATTCGCTTGACTAAAAACAAAAAAAAAATCCTTCAAATCTCTCACATAAAGAAAAATAAACCTAAATGTTTACACAGCCACTTATCAAAATAAAACTGAGAAAAATAATTTCTGAATACAATCCGCTTTTTTTAGTATGATATGCCAAGAAAATATCCTTTTCTGCTATAGCATATCTGTTTTGTTGAGAGCTCGTATATTACAAAAGAAATCCCATTTACTGTCTGAATACTCTGAAATACAAAAAAGAAAGTATATATATATATATATATATATATATATATATATATCTTCTTCTATAGTTTTCCGAAATCTATTCATGGTGTTAAAAGCATCGAGAAAAGTTTTTAATACCGGAAAAAGAAATGAGCAAAACTATAAAATAACAACAGATAATGATTAAAAAATGAACTTTTAACAGTAACTGAAAGTATGAAATCAAATTATTGTATTGAAACTGCTATTAATGACTGTATTGAAAGATTCTCAATATAAGGATACGAATTAGGCAAGGGATAGTTCTGTTGATATGAATAGAGAACATTATAAATGTAAATGTAAAACGCCAATAAAAATTATACATCGAACTTAATGTCTCAAGAAACACTAAAAATTCATTTAATACTTTCGCACTGAAAACACATAATCATTTATCGAATTTTTAGTTTTAAATCTACAATTAAATAAACATTTTCATGAATTAAATTCAGAAAAAAAATTATAAAAACGCTTCAAGGCATCAATTACCCCTCATGTTATTATGGAAATGAATCACAATAAATATCTGAAACAATATGTGCTTATCCTAATTTTGTAGATAATACCATTGTTAATGTAAATAAATTCAACTGGACTTTCTAATTTGATGTTATGAGTCATCATAAGAGAGAATGATTTTCAGTAATCTGTATTTGATGCTGCGGAAAATGAATAACACTCGAATTATTGAGAATTTTCCTGATACGTTCATTAGAAACCGAGATACGGTCTGATTGGTCCAAAAGCTTTTAGCCCCGCTTCCCGGGAGCTATAAAAGTCTAGCAATATCATACTGGAGCAGTCGCATCTAAGAGTGAAAGAAGTAAATGGCATTGAACCGTCATCAAACTCATTTTCATCAAATCTACACATTTACAGGGGATAGCTTCTGAATGAAGCATTATAGGAAGGTCGAGTTTTATTTTTATTCAATTTACTTTTTTAGAAAATCGTTTTTTCCCCGAAAAAAATATTTGGTTACGAATCTAATATATATGAATATTTTTCAATCTTACTTACATATGAACTGGTCGTTTCGATTTAAATAAAACATGCGCGCACTTACTTTAACATGTTATTGTAATTGGTTAACATGAAAATTGCATTGTTAATATTGAATAAGAGCTATAAGTATTTGTACTCCCATAACATGAATTTGTATACATCTATATTTGCATATGCAGTGTCCTTTCTTAGAATTTTTTGACACCAGTAGGTTATCATCTTATGGCAACAATGAAAGTACCTAAAAATTTAAGAGATGGCGCTATATGATACTATCAGCAAGAAAGCAGTTAGAAAATCTAGAATAGTTAAAAATTAAAGCTTTTTTCATTGTGTAAAATTGCGTTTTTTCTGGATGACATCCATACAGATAAATTAAAAAAGCAACATATTTTCTAAGTAAAAAAAATTAACAAATCGTTTGACACCTTTCCGATTTATATAAAATAAATGAAGTCATATGTATGCTAAAATTGTTCTTTTTAGGTTATAAGACAAAGAAAACTGCTTTAAATGCCTTTATCAATTTAGACAGATTTTTTATCTTAGACATCTATTTCTAAATAAGGTGACAATTTTGCTTGCATTCTTTATATTTTTATTACATTAATAATGTAGTAATAAACCTACTGCAATTGTTAATAATAAATACAATAGTTTCTAATGAATTTATTGAAAGCAACAACGGAAATCAATTACAAAAGTCAAAATCATTTTATTTCTAAAAGCTTGCTCAGAGACATAGAATTCAAAAGAATGACAATGATTCTTCAAAAATATTCAATGCATTCCACGCATTAGACGAAATTATTCTGTGTTTACGTATTATACTCAGATTCATACTGCATTAAGAATTTTCCTCCAATCTGTTTTTCTGGAATAAATTTAATGACAACAGTGACGATGATTGATTGAACAAGAAGAAATATATATTCTTTTGGAAAACACTTTAAAATGCAATGTATATTTTCTGAAATATAGCAAGAAAACTCAGACAAAGAAACAAAATAGATTCGCTTAGATATTCTCTGAACACATGAATTTAAGGATAAATAAATATATTTTATTTTGTGCTGGCTTTCTGTAGTTTGCGGCAACGATAAAAAATATTATCAGTTTTCTTTCTTGCATGATGATAATATATACGAGGGGGGAAAAAACTGTGAAATTCATGGCATTTTAAGAAGTTGATATTAATATGCGATTTAATCATGTTGCATTATTTGTTTCCAACAAAGAAATGTAACACTTCAGATTTTTACAAATTTTGATTTCAATACTCAAATTTAACAGTGCTGTTTAAAAGTAGTGGCAATGGTTTCAGACTAATAAACATTCAGAATGCATTAACTCTATTGGTATGAACACAGAAAGATTCATATAAAAAATAATGAAATCCAGTAACGCAAAATTTAATTTATCATGCGAGAATATTATTATTTGTCTTAATTAATTCAGGTCAATAAACAGTGTTTAAACCGGTGAGAAACAATCAATACACTTCTCTATCTGCCTCTAACCCCTTTCCTCTCTTTGTTTATATATATATATATATATATATATATATATATATATATATATATATAAACTTTTATTTTTTTATTTTTCAAGCTAGTAGGAAAAGTTTTGAGTTCGACGGTTTTCAGATGGGTGAAAAAAGAACCACTTTTTTAATAACCGACGCATGCATAATCTGATTGCCTCGTGTTTGTTTCAAACTAGTTTAACCTGGTTAATGACTTAAATTAATTAAGAAAATTCGTTATAAATCAGAGTATAAATAATTTGGTAATCAAGTTGTAACTTTAATTGGTGATAAATAGCTAAATATATGCCTTATTTTCTAATAACCTCGTTTTAATTAGGTGAAATCCCCTCTGAACCAAAAAGCTTTATCGATTAAACAAACAATATTTTAATTTGTATGGGTTTTTTCTAAAAACGGTCAACGTGTTCGGAAATAACACTGCGATTTTCCAGGGAAAAACAACAACAGCAGGCTACTGATAGTTTAAAATCTATACAATAAAAAGCAATTAAAAAATAAAAATTCATTACCAGGTGTTAGATATTTCAAAACATATACTTTGAAAGCCGACTAGAAATATGCATTATTAAATTAATTTTATTGCAAAATTAGTTTTATCTTTTAATTTTTTCCAGCAACTGAATTTGGAAAATTAATATTATCTTTCAACTACCTATCTAAATTAATTTTTCTGAAAATTCTTATCTGACATATTTTTATATAATATTCTGTTGTCCATTTTAAGATTTTTCTTTCACGAATAAATCTTTCGTTATATTTTTTCACTTTACTGTAATTAACTATTGGAGTAAACATGTAGAACTGAATGAACATTTTTATTTTGGAAATTCATTACATATCTAATAGTATTAGATGGAACAGTTAGTTAAGACTTTGGAAAAAATCATAAATATCTTTAAAAAATTAAAAAATCTTAATAAATGATTATAAATTATTGAAAATATTAGCATTTCCCCATGCACAGAAAAGAGAAGTTAATATATTTCCACGTAAGATGAAACATTTTCTCATTCTGCAAATTTTTGATTAAGCTTTAAATCTTTAAAAAAAATATTTTTCTGTTAAAATCTTTCAGATAGAACATATTTCAAAACTTAGGAGATATTTATATAAGACACTTTATATATTTTATAAGATTCTTTTTCTTAAAAATAAGACTATATTGTTTTATGCTTTTTTGCTGCAAAAGTTACTTTAATACTGATCATCATAAGAGCAAAATTTGCACTCATTTCTCACAATAACAATCAAGCAGGATGGACAGTTATAATCCGAAATTTTTTTCTATAATAATAAAGTTAAAACCAAGATTTGCTTCCCTGTTTTGATAAGCATTTAACTCCATTCCATCTGTTTTCTGTGGGCGTCAAAGTCTCGAAATAAATAAGACTTTGGCTTCAATAATTCATCACGAAAGGCCGGAACCATACGTCTGATTCCTCATATTGCAAAGGAAAAAGAATTATTATTATTTAATATTTTATTATTTTAAATTATACATTATTACAATAATTTAATACAATATATATTAAATGTTTTGCATGATTTGCCTTGAAAACTGTTTGCAGGAATTGATAGTTGTCTTTTTTTGCTGTTATTTATACTTTCTTTCTCAATGGCATATAAGACGTACAGAATATTATAAGATAAATTAACCAAAGATTTTGATATTGTATTTGAATTCATGGAAAATCATAATTTAAGGTAATGTATACAAGATATTTGTTAAGTCGCAACAATATTTTTAAAAAGTTTGTATATTCCAACAATGTGATAATGATATGGATTTAAAAAATGATGATATGGGTTTAAAATTTTCAAACCATATGGTAATAACTGAAAAAATGTATATTATATAAACATGTATACATTGTCGAATGTAAAGCAATGAAGAATCAAAATATTTTTTTTTTCAGTGCACTGCTAATTTCTATGAAGAAACAGTTTTTTCCGAACTTTTGCTTTTTTTGTTGTTCTCTTGGCTGTTGCTTCAGTCTGTGGCTTTTGGATAAGCTTACGCTTCAAGTAATATTTCGCCGGCACCATTCTAATCAGAAATTCGTTTACATCTGAAATCTCAATTGTGTTTGAATAAACGTTAATTTCTGAGCAATTCGTATTTAAAATATGCAATACACAATTTGATTTATGTTTTCTCAAATATTTTTTTCTAATGTTTAGCCTTTTTCGGAACAACATCTGCCATGCATATCTAAATATGAATCAATGTGACAAAAGCGAAATGAATGGCTATAGATTTAGTTTCTGAAAAAAGAATTGCGATGCTTTTTGAATATAAAAACTCTTCTTTTAAGAGGTTACCAA
The DNA here is from genome assembly GCA_026543055.1 of Argiope trifasciata. NCBI lineage: Eukaryota > Metazoa > Arthropoda > Arachnida > Araneae > Araneidae > Argiope > Argiope trifasciata. The sequence goes on along the minus strand of JAPMOQ010053704.1, from coordinate 7,946,832 downwards.
CATGGAACAATTAATGAAGAAATTAGCAACTGAATATGAAATAAAAAAGAAAAGAAATAAGAGAAATGATTAAGAAGTGATTTCCAATACAACGAGGCAACAAATATTTACTTCATATATCCACTAACTAAAGAAATTATAATTTTCACCAAAAACTTTCATTAAAGCAACTCAATGAAAGACCCAGTTTCCTATCTGTCATCGATAAACTCGTTAATCACATAGTGAAATGGTCGACAATCCATCATATGTATAATCCATTTTGGTATTTTTAATAAAATAAAACATTTCCAAGCTAAAATTTAAGTAATTTTTTGAAGTATCTAACTAAAAGCTGGATTAATCAACTAGAAAGAAATAACCAAATGCATTAATTATCAAAAACACGAAATATAATGAACTAATTACATTATCTAAAATTTCTTCCTAAGATCATTTTTAATAAATTAGTTTCGAACCTAGAATCAAAATTAAGATGCATTGTTTTTTCAATAGTTTTTGTCCAAAGAGAAGATGTAAATATTGATTAATTAATTTCACTTAAATGGCTAGACAACTTCGTCATGAATCTCCACCATTAGCTCATTACTAAATCATCATGATTAAAAGGTTCCGGTCCCCTGTTTTTTGCTGAATTTTTCACCTATTTCTTAAATACAACTAAGGAGTTCATTTTCTTCCTGAAACCTGTAACTGATTTTTAATTTTAGATTTAGTAATATCTTGTTTACAAATAAATTTAGTTTTTTTTTGTGTGTACGTCTAAAGATTGGCTGATAAAAAAGCAATTGCAAGTAAATTGAAGTTTTGAGAATGGTTAAGGTATAACCATAGTTATTCATATTTAACAAATTATTGAAAGATTCCAAAATATATATTTAAAAAAAGTGTAATCGAGGATAAAAAATTGCTAAAGAAATGCTATCAAAATAAATGGATGCAATAATTCTCTACAGTTAAGAATCTGATCTTTAATATATTCATAGTTTTATTGGTTATTTTATTGAAGTAGATTACCAATAAAACTACGCATATATTGAAATCCCGTTTTTATTCTTGTTTATGTGTATCTAATTTGCTTTACGTAAAGAGGTCAATAAGGTTTGGTTTCACCAGGTGGTTCATGGCATTTTTCCATCTAAAACTCGCATTGTATAGTGGCATAGTTCTCAAGAGATTTTTGTTGTTACGGATACCCTTTCTGGTGTGTTTTAAAAGTCTTGAAAGAGACTTGTAACTTCTCAACATTGCGACAAATTTAAGAAAAAAAATCATGGCTCTTACTCAAATGCCTCAAGTATTAAATTTATTAACACTGTTAAAACAAAAATGGTATAAAATAAAATAAAATACATTTTATACTTTTTAATTAATATATACTTCACATTATATTTCAATATTTTCACGTCATAGTTGTATTCTTGACGAATTTTGGAAACAATATGATTGTTTCCAAAATTAGTCAAGATAGCAAGCAATTCAATAGCAAGTCCTTACACGATGTTAAGGACTTGCTATCGAATTTTAGAGCATCTTTGAAATTTCAAAAATCATTGTTGCGTATTCTGTGGAAGGAAGATAAATTGTTACTGACATCTTCCCGATGAGTGAAAAGAGCAAAAAACTTACACAAACTGGATGAAGATAATATATTCCAAATCCTCCAAAATACAAAGCACGCATAAAGAAAACATGACGATATTATACGGAAGGGCAGGTATTGCTGAAATATTAAATGCACAATCATATAGTAACTCGTTTTGCATAAACTGCAGCTGCATAGCTGTTCTCAGAATGTTGGAACCTCGAACAATAATGCAATGAGAGAATTAATTCGCCTAGTGACTTCTTAGCATTTTACAGTCCCAATATAACTTATCTTTTCCATTAAAGAATTTTCTGAAAAAATCCATATATCTCAGTTTTTAATCACCACAACCTTTTTTTCCCATTAAAGGTGGGCGTAGTTAGCTTTAAAAATATCTTTAAATCTCTTTGTAAGATTAATTTCGCAAGTAAAAATTGTAGCAGTTTCATTACAATGATATTTTCATATGCTAATTTGAAATACAAGAAAATATACCCTTATTGAAAACATGCAGTTGGCAAAAAGTGATATTAATTACTGCCATTGATGTGCATATTACATATATTCTCAACACATTTTTACATAAAATAACGGAAATTCTAGTTGTTGTTTTTTTTTCAATTGATACAAATTAATAATTTTTAAATTTTGAATCAGAATTATACAGTTTTTAACGTTTTTTTTTGTTTCATAAGTATTTTCTCATTTAGGATGAAGCATTTCTTTAATTTGAAACAATTTTGCATTTATCATTCTCATCACCCGTTAGTCATGTTCTTCACAGAATCTTCTTTCTGCTTCCCGAATCACTTTTTTTTTCATTTCTTGGTTAATTTTTGAAAACCTATGATAACGAATGCATTTGTAAACATTTGCTATCATACAGCCGGTACGAATTTTTTTTATAGAAAGAAAATAAAATGTTTTTGTCACCTTTTTCTTTTTTTAGTGGGGCGCATGCTAAAATGGACATAAATATGCATAAGGGGTCATGTATTATCATCTTTTCCAAAAAAAACATTTAATTTACATTTAAATTCTTTCTTTCTGCTCGGTTATCATATTTATGATGATTTTCAATCTTATTTCATTTTAAATTGAGCTCCAAATGCATTCCGTTTATAAAGGTTTCGCACGACTTAAAAAGAAAGCTTTTCTTGAAATTTCTCTCATACAAAAAAATGAAAACCCAAATGTCCATAACCCCCCAAAACCCATAGCCACTTATCAAAATAAAACCCGAGAAAAATAATTTCTGAATGAAACAAGTTTTTCTTTAGTTGGTGATGCCAAGAAAATTCTTTTTGTGCTATAGCATGTCTGTTTTGTTCAGATCTCATATATTTCGAAAGAAATCGCTTTTACTGCCTGAAAATCTCTGAAATTCAATAAAAGAAAGGTACCAAAAATACATATATTCGTATGACATATTTTCCAAAAATTATTTCTGCTGATAAAAGCAGTGAGAATAATTTAATATTAAAGTAAAAATACAAAATAACTAATAATAACTCACAGTATGAAATCAGTACACATAAAAGCATTTCAAAGAATGAAATCTATATATCTATCTTTTAGATAGAATTTCAAATAACAAAAAATTAAATAGAAATACGTCTCCCAGTAGAGCTAATAAAATTGATTGCATGAGACATATTGCTCCATTATTTTAAAATTATAAGAAATCAATTTTTTAAATATTTATTTAGTTGTGTATTGTATCAAGGATTTAAAAAGTATTTTCTGATGTTTTAATGAATTTGAAAATGTGTTTTTTTTAATATTTGACATTTGATTCAGTGTCAAAAGGAAATATTAAGCTTATTATTTGACCAGTTTATTTTCAGCATAGGAGAAGGAGTTAAGTGGCAATACAGATTTGGAAGATAATGCATTTTAAATTACATTATTACAATGCTGTTATAATGCATTACATTATAACAGCTGTATGATGGCATTAATGCACGTGTATATTATGTATATACAATAGGGAAAAAGTAAAAATAAAATCTGTCATCGCATATGTCAAATTATTATGTGAGAACATTATATTTAAGTCATTATTTTTCTTAATTTGTCATTAACCAGTTTAATATAATCACGGGGCTTCTCTATCGATCTCTATATTTCCCTCCCTGTATATTATGTGTGTGTGTGTGTGTGTGTGTGTGTGTGTGTGTGTGTGTGTGT